>JAVGWX010000013.1:18791186-18843686 GCA_036924085.1 Ariolimax columbianus
AGATTATCATGACTCGGCCACAATGTGACATGAAAGTCTACTATTGAAAATACTGAAGATCAAAATTTAGGGGCGGTTGGGGGGGGGGGGGGGGGGGGGGGGGGGGGACGGGCGGCGTGGAGAAAGAGGAAGCCATTAAAAAACAAGTACATTATACATACCTGCAAAAACATAGGGGTTAAGACTTACTTTTAGTGGAACAGATCTGCTTAGAATAAGAGACATGATCAGGTGACTTCAACACCATTCTCTGTACTGACTAACTGGGTGATGATGGAAAGCGACGAATAGACAACTGCTCCCGATAACAAAATGTCCCTACTTTTTTTCTTCAATGTTGACGTACCTCCTGGAGGTGATGTTGGAAACGTCCGGACCTCACACAATGACTGCTAACGGTTATCCTTTCCACGAGAGTGCAGACTTTACGTCCGGACATCACACAATGACTGCTAACGGTTATCAGTCCCACCAGAGTGCAGACTTTACGTCCGGACCTCACAGAATGACTGCTAACGGTTATCAGTACCACCAGAGTGCAGACTTTACGTCCTGACCTCACACAATGACTGCTAACGGTTATCAGTTCCACCAGAGTGCAGATTTTACGTCCTGACCTCAGACAATGACTGCTAACGGTTATCAGTACCACTAGAGTGCAGACTTTATACTGCTGGGTAAGCTAAGTGCAACCAGGGAAAGGTCTGGAGACTGGAGACAACAGAGCTGTACCTTCTCCAGATTTAATAAGCACCAGGAATAAAACCACTCACAAAGTTACTACTAATAGCCAAATTAGAGTCCGAAAAACAAGGATACTACATCTGTTCGCTGACTGCCGACTGAGGGCTAGCAGACGAGCATATGTCTACGGACTGGGGACTGAGGGCTAGCAGATGGGCATATGTCTGAGGGCTAACAGATGGACATCTGTCTGGGGACTGAGGGCTAGCAGATGGGCATATGTCTGGGGTATGAGGGCTAACAGACGGGCATCTGTCTGGGGACTGAGGGCTAACAGACGGGCATCTGTCCACGGACTGGCGACTGAGGACTAGCAGACGGGCGTCTGTCCACAGACTTGCGAATGAAGACTAGTAGACAGGCATCTGTCCGCCGACAACCGTTTTAGGAAACACTGGGCTGAAGTAACCATGCGTGCCTCAGAGATACTCAGTCTGCTCTCTAATGAAAGGACATGTCCTTCATAGAATCTGACAGATGCAAAGTAACATCTAATTTTTACAGTGGTTTAACCACACAGCGTCTAAGTGACATGGCGGTAGAGAATTTGCTTGTCGTAGTAAAGATGTCGAGTTCGATCTCCATTATCAGCACGTTCTAATTGACCCAGCTGCAAATTGGTGGCCATGCTTACTGTTAGGAAAAGAAAGGTAGCGAGAAAAGGATTTGGCCCCCAATCCAATACAAAATTTTTTTAAATGCAAAGTCCTGGTACAATCAATCCCCGACAGGAGTGTTTACTTTGAGAATACTCGTATCTTATCTGATCACGACATCACCTTACATCAACCGGCGAGAACCCGTGCGGTTGAGAATACTCGTATCTTATCTGATCACGACATCACTTTACATCAACCGGCGAGAAGCCGTGCGTTTGAGAATACTCGTATCTTATCTGATCACGACATCACCTTACATCAACCGGCGAGAACCCGTGCGTTTGAGAATACTCGTATCTTATCTGATCACGACATTACTTTACATCAACCGGCGAGAACCCGTGCGTTTGAGAATACTCGTATCTTAACTGATCACGACATCACTTTACATCAACCGGCGAGAACCCGTGCGTTTGAGAATACTCGTATCTTATCTGATCACGACATTACTTTACATCAACCGGCGAGAACCCGTGCGTTTGAGAATACTCGTATCTTAACTGATCACGACATCACCTTACATCAACCGGCGAGAACCCGTGCGTTTGAGAATACTCGTATCTTATCTGATCACGACATTACTTTACATCAACCGGCGAGAACCCGTGCGTTTGAGAATACTCGTATCTTAACTGATCACGACATCACCTTCCATCAACCGGCGAGAACCCGTGCGCTGCTAGAGCCCTAACAAGACATGAAGAGAAATGACAGTGGACGTAATGTCCGATAATCTGGTGTTCCTTGTCTACTATTGATTTCATCCAATTCCTATTTTCTAAACCCACAGATTATGCAACGTCGTTATGTCCTTCCTCAATATCATCACTTTCATCTATTGATAATTCCTCTTTCCATATTCTTCTATTTCCGTTTTCCTTTTATTCTTCTGTTTCCACCGTATACGAAGCGCAGACCAAGGCGCTGTCCACATATCACTTTTACACCTGACGCTGAAAGGCAAACCAGGATCAGACAATAGATAGATTTTTTTTCTTCTTAATTTCTTTTCTTTATTTTTTTTCTTCTTCATTTGTGTTTCGAGCGATTACGGTTGTCTCAGCAGTGACAATCCCTATTGTCTCTCTCCATCTATCAATTCTTGTGTACTGTAAGCCAATCTTTATGTGGACATCTTCACAAACGTCTCTCATATCCCCTGTACATTACTATCTTTATCTCTGCTGTATTAAGTCCTTCAGTGTCACCAAAGCCTTTCCATTGTGTCTTTCTAAAATGACAAATGGTTCATAAAAATGCAGAAGTCTTTGCCACACAACTACAGCAACGGAACAATAACAGTGACGGTTGTCGCAGCCATAATGGACCTAACGTTTAGAAAGCGTCCGTCAGACTTGACAAGCTCACAATGTGAGACTGCATGTATAATAATTAAACTCATTACAGAAGAAAATTAATGTGATTACAAAATATAACAACATAATAACAATAAGAGCAGTAATACAATAGGAAATAGTTTAGATAATAAATTGTCGACTGGGAAGAGAAACTCAATACAACGCATTGATGAAAGTACAAAGACAACAAGTAAAAAGCAGACTGACAGAAAAATATAGGTTTGTAATATGAAGAGCACGTATAACAGTGGCCTGAAATGGAAGCAAAGACTAGTTGCCAGGCATGTGATTAAAAAAAAAAAGGAAGTGGAAATTTAGCAGAATTAACCGCTGCTTGGAAATGAAGTGTTTTGAAGACTCCATTATACTAAGCCGCAGCCTGTGAGAGGTGGGGTGGCCAGTGACCTTCCTTGCTGTTTTTAATTATGGTCTTTAACTCATGCGTCAGGTACCCATTTACAGCTGGGCTAACGGGAGAAGAGGTCCCCGATTAAAATCACGACCCGGATTGTTTTAGTCTCCAGACGCGATTCAGACCGAGGCACGCTGTTATCACAGAAAATAGCGCTATGAACTGAGCTAACGCGCCTCTCAGGCATATCATAAGCGGCGAATAACGAGTATTTGACAGAGGATCTGCTACCACCCACTCCCTATTCCCCCCCCCCCCCCCCAATCCCTTTATAAATTATACACTATAAGAAAAAACACAAGAAGACCTCTACATATTAGGATAGGCGTGGTGCGACTCAATGGCTTTAGCAGCATGATGACAGCTTGAACAATACAAATTGGGACGAAGAAGTACCAGAATGAGCTGACAGTGGCCAGCGATTCATATCTGTCTGCTGACATCAGGTAGTGTCTGCCAACCACAGTTAACGACCAAAATCCTATTTCGCTAGTCTAGTGTAGTTTGTCTAACATAATATGTATCCTAGTGGGATGCAAAACCGACAGTCCAAAAACCCAGCTAAAGTCGAATGCGTGGAGCCGAAAAGCAGATATTCGGGATCCGTCTTACCATCCGTGACGTCTTACAATAGCCGTCAAAAGAAAGTTTACTGGCGTCAGGTGAACGGCGTTTCTGACACCTTTACAAATTGCTTAGCGAATATGAACATTTCGTGTTTTTTTTTTTATTTTTTTTTTTTTTTGCTTAAATGTTTGCCTCACTAGTTTCTACTGGCGGAGGCGCGCCATTTTCCACCCCAGACCGTAGTCAATTGGGCGATATCAGGACGCATAAACCAGTGCTTGGATGCATGTGTGCGTCTGTATGTACCTATGCTAGGTTTGTGCGCCCTCAGAAGCTAGCCCAACCAAAGTGCAATGGAAGGGCTTTACCACGAGGGCGCGTGTGAAAGTTGTGCAAGGGTGTGACTGTAGGACAGAGTCAAATGAAACAGAGTGAGGTGAGAGGAGAGAGAAGGGGAAGAGTGTGTGTTATAGTTGTTGTTGTTATAGTTGTTGTTGTTATAGTTGTTGTTATAGTTGTTGTTATAGTTGTTGTTGTTATTGTTGTTGTTATAGTTGTTGTTATAGTTGTTGTTATCGTTGTTGTTGTTATAGTTGTTGTTATAGTTGTTGTTATAGTTGTTGTTGTTGTTGTTGTTGTTATAGTTGTTGTTGTTATAGTTGTTGTTATAGTTGTTGTTATAGTTGTTGTTGTTATAGTTGTTGTTGTTATAGTTGTTGTTATAGTTAGTTGTTGTTGTTATAGTTGTTGTTGTTATAGTTGTTGTTATAGTTGTTGTTATAGTTGTTGTTGTTATAGTTGTTGTTATAGTTGTTGTTGTTATAGCTGTTGTTATAGTTAGTTGTTGTTGTTATAGTTGTTGTTGTTATAGTTGTTGTTGTTATAGTTGTTGTTATTATAGTTGTTGTTGTTATAGTTGTTGTTATTATAGTTGTTGTTATAGTTGTTGTTGTTATAGTTGTTGTTATAGTTGTTGTTATAGTTGTTGTTGTTATAGTTGTTGTTATAGTTGTTGTTGTTATAGTTGTTGTTATAGTTGTTGTTGTTGTTATAGTTGTTGTTGTTGTTATAGTTGTTGTTGTTATAGTTGTTGTTATAGTTGTTGTTGTTATAGTTGTTGTTGTTATAGTTGTTGTTATAGTTGTTGTTGTTATAGTTGTTGTTGTTATAGTTGTTGTTGTTGTTGTTATAGTTGTTGTTATAGTTAGTTGTTGTTGTTATAGTTGTTGTTGTTATAGTTGTTGTTATAGTTGTTGTTATTATAGTTGTTGTTGTTATAGTTGTTGTTATTATAGTTGTTGTTATAGTTGTTGTTGTTATAGTTGTTGTTATAGTTGTTGTTATAGTTGTTGTTGTTATAGTTGTTGTTATAGTTGTTGTTGTTATAGTTGTTGTTATAGTTGTTGTTGTTGTTATAGTTGTTGTTGTTGTTATAGTTGTTGTTGTTATAGTTGTTGTTATAGTTGTTGTTGTTATAGTTGTTGTTGTTATAGTTGTTGTTATAGTTGTTGTTGTTATAGTTGTTGTTGTTATAGTTGTTGTTATAGTTGTTGTTGTTATAGTTGTTGTTATAGTTGTTGTTGTTATAGTTGTTGTTGTTATAGTTGTTGTTTTTATAGTTGTTGTTATAGTTGTTGTTATAGTTGTTGTTATAGTTGTTGTTATAGCTGTTGTTATAGCTGTTGTTATAGCCGTTATTGCTGCTGTTCTTTTAACGGCTGTTGTTTCAGCTATTGTAATTGGCTACCATTTATGGTGTTATATGATATCACTCTTTTCAATTCCCTACGTTTGCTACATTCGTCAGTAATAACTTGATTGCTTACATCAAGTTTGTTGTTAACAAAATAATGAAAATAACATTTCTTCTCTTAGTCATTCGTAGGTCCTTGTAATACTTGTAATCCGGTTTTCAGACAAACAAGCTTTTGGTCTGAGGTGTTTTTTGAATGATGGAGGAACCTCCTCCTTTTTGTCTTCATGCAGGTTCCAGGACTGGGTAGGAATTCCGTTACATTTATAATTTCTGCCAGACATCGGCTTACAGTCTGCTTTTTTTTTATTGTCAACTGGCAAAGGTTATTTTATCTGCACTGAACCCACACGGTACCTCGAAGTTTTTCGTCCATCTCCGATAGAATAAAACGTAAAAGCCTCTTTCAGACCAGATGACGCTTAAAACTTTCGGAATTAGAACACCCACCGTTTTGCGCTTACGTTTGGATAATAACATGAGGTTATATATGTAGTGTTTAAAAAAAAATATTTCCAATCCCTTGCTGGAAACATTTGTCAGAAATATCCTGTTCTTAGTACTTGTTTTCAATTCTGTTGTTAACCCTTTCGGATGCCATGATAGTAAACGAAGAAAATAAATTCTTCTCTACTTTTTTGCTTCTATCTTCTTTCCTAGAAATGTTAAAGAATTTCACATCGTGTATGGTTAGCTTTCTTATACTCATCACATGCCCAAAAATGTGAACTACTTCTTTCTGTCCTGTGTTACATATGTGAACAGTTTATTTTTGTTTGTGTTATAACTTACCTGTTTCTTAAAGAGCCTGTTGTACCGAGTACCCGGTGGTATAACTGAGCGGGCAGATTGGGCTCATTAGCCTTGGTTGACAGCCAATCTAAGAGACGTTAAACTCTGACTCTAAACCCGGGTAGACGAAGCTCGTTAGTCTGTTCTGGCAGTTCCCCTAGGAGAGGAGAAACTCTGATTTTAAACCCACATGTCCCAGAGAGTGCTGGCTAGTCTTGGGAAGATGAGAGTATCATCGGATGTCTCGAGTAACTAGTATCTACGGGCAACGACTCCACTGTCCTGTAGAAACCTCTGGAGATGGTAGGGCTACAGGAGTAAGCTTAGACAGAAAATTCGGAGTGGTAGCACCTAAGACGGATGGTTTCAAAATTGCGAACTCATTCCGGCTGCTCCTGCAGCTGAGCTGGTACCAAATTGTCATGCTTTGCATTCCTTTGGATTATACCAGCGAGGTCGAGAGGGGGATCCTTCAGTTTGGGCAGCCCAGGGTCTCCATATTCAGAGCACAGGCTTGCGCCCTAATATGCTACTCATAGGGTGCCACACGCATGGTCTGCAAAGACTGAGACGCCTATGAATGAATAAGTTACTTTGGTTGTTATTTGTTTACCATTTATGGCGAGGCAAACTACAGACCTAGTCATCTTTATTATATCAGGACATGTTTACCATCTTGGTGATCTCGCAGCCGGCCTGAAATTAACATCAATACATGCTGAATAATGAACCAAGTGTAGCATAAGACGTATAGATGATGACTGTTTGTGTCGGGGTCACCGAGCTGTAGCTGAATGTTTGCGTCAGGGTCAGCGAACTGTAGCTGGATATTTGCGTCAGGGTCAGTGAACTGTAGCTGGCTGTTTGCGTCAGGATCAGCCAGTCGTAGCTGACCAAGACCCTATCCCGCCGACAAGTGGCGACCATGGAAACATGATGCACTCATGCAATCTGACTAAGAGAATAGGGATCGAAGAGAAAGGAAATCTGTTCCCAAAATGCCTTACTGAAATCGGATGTGTCGGATGGTAGGAGTAGATATCGCAGCTTCGCTGTAAAATTCGATGCAACATAACAAAACATCCTTTTCATGACAATCACAGAAAAATGAAGAGATAATATCTGCATTATTTTGTATAAAAATGAATTGATTATTTATAAAAATATAAAATTAAAATAAACAAAGAAACGATACAAAAGATACGTCACTTAAACAGATGTACAAAACAAAAAGTTAAACAAAACACTGCAACAAATACTACACATAAAAACACATATCTAATCCTGTGTGGAAATAACTAAGTAACACACGCTGTTATAAGTATTTCACAATACAGCAGCCCCGTGTAAACACACCTTTTACACACAAACACAACCGTCTGTCCCTCTCCATACTTCCCATTGAAGATATCTCATACTTGAGAGCTACTATCACCCGGCAGTCATTTATTATGATAATATTCATATATTTTTGTTGCCGTTGTTATTGTGAATTATACAAGGTGTGTTCAAATGAAACCGGTCCAAGTTAAAATAAGTGAACATACGTACGATGCGCATGATGACGTCACTTCAGGTGTAAACAGCACATACCAACCGTCAAGTTTGCAAAATTTGATTATTCTTCAACTCGTAGTTTCCTCAGCAGACCGTTGAAAACATTGCGGGTGTGATACTGAATCCTTCCACAGTTAATCAGCGAGCGGTGATTTGGTTTCTAACAGCTGAAGGATGTCGACCAGTTGACATTCATCGTAGAATGCAGGCAGTGTATGGTAACAAAAGTGTGTCGAAGACAACAGTGAAGAACTGGACAGCGATGTTTAACGAAGGACGTGCCTGCATTCTTCTCGTATATTTGTGGTATCTAGTCATAATATTGTATTCTTTGTTGCTTATATGAACTATTTTACTAGTGTTAATATTTATGTTGGTGTGTCAGGACCTGCCTTGTTCACTAAAGCAATTAAGTAAGCTCACCACTATGGGGATCACAGTATCGATCCTCACCTCATTGGTCAGACTGCTTAGACATAGCCTGCTTCCAGGAGTAGGATCGATCGCCTGACCTGCGATATCGATCAGTATGTTTCACTTGACCCTGACATGAGATCGGGGTCTTGATCAGTATGTTTCACTTGACCCTGACATGAGATGGGGTCTTGACCAGTATGTTTCACTTGACCCTGACATAAGATGGGGTCTTGACCAGTATGTTTCACTTGACATTGACATGAGATGGGGTCTTGACCAGTATGTTTCACTTGACCCTGACATGAGATGGGGGTCTTGATCAGTATGTTTCACTTGACCCTGACATGAGATGGGGTCTTGACCAGTATGTTTCACTTGACCCTGACATGAGATGGGGTCTTGACCAGTATGTTTCACTTGATCCTGACATGAGATTGGGTCTTGACCAGTATGTTTCACTTGACCCTGACATGAGATGGGGTCTTGACCAGTATGTTTCACTTGACCCTGACATGAGATGGGGTCTTGACCAACCAATATGTTTCACTTGACCCTGACATGAGATGGGGTCTTGACCAGTATGTTTCACTTGACCCTGACATGAGATGGGGTCTTGACCAGTATGGTTCACTTGACCCTGACATGAGATGGGGTCTTGACCAGTATGTTTCACTTGACCCTGACATGAGATGGGGGGTCTTGATCAGTATGTTTCACTTGACCCTGACATGAGATGGGGTCTTGACCAGTATGTTTCACTTGACCCTGACATGAGATGGGGTCTTGACCAGTATGTTTCACTTGACCCTGACATGAGATGGGGTCTTGACCAGTATGTTTCACTTGACCCTGACATGAGATGGGGTCTTGATCAGTATGTTTCACTTCACCCTGACATGAGATGGGGTCTCGATCAGTATGGTTCACTTGACCCTGACATGAGATGGGGTCTCGATCAGTATGGTTCACTTGACATTGACATGAGATGGGGTCTTGACCAGTATGTTTCACTTGACCCTGACATGAGATGGGGGTCTTGACCAGTATGTTTCACTTGACCCTGACATGAGATGGGGGTCTTGATCAGTATGTTTAACTTGACCTTACTTATTATTACACTACCTTTGAAAAGTGATAGTAATCCAATGTTATTGTTAGAGCGAATTCTTCTCTGGTAACAAAACAGAACATGTTTTTGAAAAGCTGAAACATAACTAGAGGAAGCTTGTCTTTAATCGAGGATATCTTCCTGTAATGAAAAGACAGCATGTTTCGTACGTCTATCATTTACATATTCAGTTTGGCACTAATAAGCGGGAATGAATCACTGTCCGGAAAATTAAAGTATGCTGTTATTTTCTCTTTTTATTGAAAGCTCACTCAATGGAACGTTACGCTGGTTATGAAGAAGAGAGGTCAAGGTGGACAAGTTCATAGGCTAATATGCTCGTGCTGGCTAGCACGCGATGATTCAGCTCTGGCCACCCGCATGGACACAAAAATGTTCATTAGCCGCTCCAATATGTGTTGGTGGTACATCTTATGTAATCCCAGGTAAGAAACGCGTTATTTCTCTGTCGAAGATGACTGATGCAAGAGTGGGCGTTCATTTCATTACGTTGAATTCTAGGCAAAAATGTATACTGGCGTGGATAAGGGAGAGTTACATTATTGGACTTCAGTTTGTTTTCTGTCGTTTCAGGTAAGAGATGTATTAAGGCGTGTCTTAAAAGGTTTAGTAAGAAATGGATTTCAAGTTTTGTTTTTAGATATTATCTCATGTATGCTTTTTTTTGTTAATATGTTCAGATGAACGTGTGTTGGTATTTATTTTATCTTGAAAATGATGAAGTTAACCCGCTAATATTTCATGTTATATAGTCGTTATGTATGTATTTATGCCTCATTGTGGCGATGAACGACCCTTTCGACCACAGACCCAGTCCTTATGACTATGCCAGGGCGTGTTTATCATCTTAATGGTGTTACAGACGACATTGCATTAGCCCTCGTAAAGGCTGAATTATTTTGTATTATAGTGAACTTGTCAGGACCCCCCCCCCCCCCCCTCCCTCCCACTTCCCCACTCGCCAAATACCACAACAACAAAAAACAACAAAGAAATAAAAAAAGATGAAATAGTAGAGAATTATTACTAATTCATACGTTCTTAGTCGAACTAAGAACGTATACATAATTAATAAACATTATACGTACAAAACAAAAAATTAGACATAAAGACCTACAGTTTCAGAAGATAAGTCGGCAAGGAATGAAACAGATTATCATATATATATATATATACTTTAGTATGAAGGAGTCACGGTATTTAACTGGGAATCAGTGTGAACTTAAGCCCTTCTCTATGTATTGATCCCCCAAGGCGTTACACGTCTCCCATCTCTTCTTTACCTTCCTGATTGACTAATTGTAGAACACCTCCGTCTGATCTCGGTACCAATCTCAAGCTCAGTAATCAAGCCCCGAACGTCAGAAAAACGATGCCCACGAAGCTGATTCGTCATGTTTAGGAACAGGAAGAAGTCATGAGGTGCCAAGTCCGGTGAATAAGGTCGATGGGGCATGATTTCATATCCACAGGTTTTTCTGACGTTCAGTACCTGATAACTGAAGACATAGTTCCGGGCCCAGGTGGGGGAGTTCTATCATTAGGGCATCTGGAAGGTGAAAAGTAGATAGAAGAAATGTATCACCTTGAAGAGTGGCTACATAGAATTCGTGGTGACTTAATACAGGTTTATAAGATGATCAGAGGAATGGATAAATTAGACTATAACAAGTTTTTTTTAAAATACAGCCACCAACAATAACAAGACGGCATAGCTACAGGCTGACTAAAGAGAGGTCCAGATTAGATATTAGGAAATATTTTTTTAGTCAGAGAGTGGTGTCTGCTTGGAATGCATTGCCAGGAGAGGTAGTGGAGGCAGGGACAGTTAATGCATTTAAGAATAAACTGGAGACGCATAGCTTTTAGAGCAAGGTGATGTAAATGTAACTGGTTGTATACAGACTCTGCGGGGTCTTCTAAACCAGTATAAAGACGTTAAGTTAAGTTAGAGAAAGACTAGATAGAGTTCACACACATTTCTAGGGTAGTGCTTTGACTAATTCATACTAACGTTCCAAACTTTTCGAATATCTCTCGTGCATACAAACATATTCACACGCACATACACACACACACATGCAAACATATACACAATCTTGTATAAATTATTATGCCAGTCACTACTTATAAAATGTTTTTAAACAGCTGACGACATGTATATTCCGGTGACACACTAACTGCCCCACTTTCGGTTTACATACACACATACATGATGTACACACTAACTGCCCTACTTTCGGTTTACATACACACATACATGATATACGACATTAAAGAATGGAGCATCAATAATTCAAATCACGACCATCGACAATTGTAGTTCATAACCAAACTGGTTGTAACAATGACACAAACCAATAACGTAACATTCCTTTTTTATTGGGTTGTTGTTTTTTTTTGCGTCGCCTTATTTCTCTATTCCCTAAGGTGGTGTGCGTTGCACTGTGGTTTTTATTTTGCACCTGTCAGACTAGTGCATCCGACTTCAGCATACATTTCATGTAAGGGCCTGCTTCCTCCTGCACTTTCTAAGGGTTTGCTTCCCCGGGGTAACGGCGAGTGCTGTGATGGGGATCGAACCCATCACCTTCTGGTTGTGAGCCGTGTCACTTAACCACTAGCCCACGACGTCCCCTTTCTTTCCTTTAAAATAATTGATTTCAGGTCGTTATACAAACGCAGCTGAATTACAAAAAACAACAACTAAGTCCACACAAGAACAGCATTGTTGAAGTTGTAAGTTGTTGCTGTTGTTATTCAATGTCCACATTGAATATGATTACTCTTTTATACATCTTGAAAAAGTATTAATTGACAGGTTGCAGTAGCTTTATTAACATTTCGAGCATGCTGATGAAAGTGGACCTGGGTCTTCCATGCGGTTGTACAATGCTTGGCGCGACGCTCACTACTACGAGGGTCACATCGATACCCTACCTCGCTAGCCAGACTGCCATGAAACAGTATGTTTCCAGGGAGAGCTGAGTGGAAGTGAGGTGTGGGTCTTGGTCACTATATTTTCCCTGGCCCTGACTAACATTGTCCAATCAGAATATTGTACCTGGCCCTGACTAACATTGTCCAATCAGAATATTTTACCTGGCCCTGACTAACATTGTCCAATCAGAATATTTTGTCTGACCCTGACTAACATTGTCCTATCAGTATGTGTTGTTTGACCCTGACCATGACTAACATTGTCCAATCAGAATATTTTTGGCCTGACCAGACGTTAGTCTCTCCTCTTCGAAAGGGTCAGTAAATTTGTATTTCGAATGTTGCGATTTAATTTTTTTTTAATAATTCCGTTCTACCAGCGCTTCATAAAGATGAATTTGTCAAGATCGATTGTGTCAATCGATTGTATATATCCCAGACAGTAGAGCACGTTTCGACATTTCCTGTTCAATGTGTCTAAGTCGATTGTGTGTATCTCAAACAGCAGAGCATGTTCCGATATCTCCTATTCAATGTGTTATAGGAGCACGTCCAACATTTCCTGTTAAATGTGTGTTACATCATTACTATTGAACTTTTTGAACCGTAAATACGATATGACATCACCTTCCTCAGATTCCATTAAATTCGAGTTATTCATTTTTTTTTCATATATCATTTGGGGGATATTGTTGCTATATGTTGTTGTTTTTAACATAGAAGGCTACACCACATGAACTTAATTAATTTCTTTGTCGTCATCTTCTCCTCTCCTCAATCTTCTTCTCCACATTCTTATTCCTTCTTCTTCGTATGTCATGCCGACTGAAATTTAAGATTCTGGTTCTTTACAACCTCTCTCCCTCTTACACCTTATGTCAGTTGACTGTATTTCAGTCAATTATGTCAAATTCTCTGATAACATCTCTCTTCGCCATCTGTTTCCGGAAATGTTACTTGTTAACAGAATGTTTCCTGGCGCTCCTTTTTACACAACATATCCTTCCACACAAATTAGTCTAACCTGATCCTCAAATAAGTACATCGTAAATATATATTAATTATGTCCTGACACAAATTTGTATTATACCTGAGGAAACTCTAAACGCCTTTGTACTATCAACAAATAAATTGTGTACACATGTGTATACTTCAAACACGGATATTGTGCATGCTAAGGTGTTACTATCATGCTATATTTATACCGTGCCCACGTGTTTGTTTTAATATACTGTGTATTTTTGGTTAAATTCATAATTTTTTTTCGTCACTTCTCTTTTTCTTCTGCATTCGTTCTCAACCTCCTACTACCATGTCCTGAACAGGCCTTTGCAAGTAGCAGGATGTAGTCCGGAGAACAGAATGCGTTGTGTCGCTAGTTTACAGCTTGACTGCGATATTTACACCTTTCGGTCCGACACATCCGTCTTCGGCAGCATTTTTCGTCACTATCTATAGATTATCTGAATTAAATCAATGAAATACTTTCTCCTGATATAGAGAATAGCCTAGTTTTGTATATGCTTTTTTCATTCATTTAGTCGTATCATTGTAAATATAGAGTAGATACAGCCAGTTATGATAGAAAGTATGCAATCTCTACTCTGTAGCTCTTGCTGCAGAGGTCTTCTGTGACAGGTGTAGTAGTTACCATTTGTCTCAACAAGGAGGTACTTGTCTATCGACACCATTGATAGAGCAGAAAGACGGCGCTGTCTTCTGAATGTTTTTATAATGTAGAAAACGAACAATAACGCCGGAATTGTCAATATTAGTTCATCAAGTTTGTCAAGTTCTACAAGGCCACTGAATTTCTTCACCCGCAAGAAATCTATGATTTGTGAGCACATACATTTCTGTTTATTGTAGAGGAGGTAGAGCACTCACTCGATTTTATGCCATCCCAGACATTGCCTCTAATCATCCCAGACATTGCCTCTAACCAACCTAGTTAGTTGTTCATCGCAAGCGATAAGGGCGACATGATCAAACGGTTTTTTTGTTTTTTTTGGTCTTGCTGATGTAACTTGCGCTGTACTTGAATTACAGTGAGGAAGAAACTGTCATCATCTTCACTCTCGTCCCTAGCTACCTTGGACCAGTAGCAAGACGACTAGTCGAAACGACTGGATGTAACTCAGAATACAGACATGCTGGTGTTGTTTGAAATTTGTGGGATTCGATCGTACCCCATTTCTATTCATCGCTTGAGGCACAAGGACTCTTTAAAAAAATGAACTGCTACAAGTGAAAATGTTCAAAACTCTCAAACAATCTAACGAATACTATAAAACTGGGAGTGTGGGGTCGAGACAGGAAGTATATGATCAAGACAGGAAGGAGAGGGTCAAGGCAGATTCCAGACATTCGTTAGTTTCACAAGGCAACATAACATGTACTCTCCTAACCAGATCTTCCACGGGTAAAGACGGAGGCTGCTGTTTCAGGTCTGAGCCAATACCGCACATCACGACACAGCCGATGTCTACTCGAATTTCTTCTAAAATAGAAAACACCAATGTAAAATTGGACTACTTTATGGTTGAGAAACATGACATGTAAGAGTGCCACATCCAGACTACATACCTTCACTAACAGAAGTCTTCATCGCATACTTTATATTAGATGTATTAACAGAGATAGTTATCTGGCAAGCAACATAAATACAGCTGGAGATTTGAGTGAGAGAAGTGGAGTTGTATAGAACATACTCTCAGAAAGTAGCCTAGCAATAAAACCAGATATGATGTGGGCACTCCCAACTGACCTTGTAGTTCATACATGGGGCCATTTTATATAAATGTTAAGATGCCAGTCGATCGAAAGTTATAGCTATGGACGAGTAGTGAAGATTGTAAGATGTCACAAGAGGCGACCAATGGCTGACCAAGAATCAACGAAGAAAATGAATGTTTGGCGTGAAAATTGCTAATCCATCTTGCAGAAACTATAACCCACAACAACAAAAAGTCTTCTACAAAACATAGTATGTTGTTGTTGTTTTTTTTACAAATTCTTTGCAGTCCACTTAAAAATGTATTTGAGTACTGAGGATATAAATTTGAGAACCATTGCTATAAACCAATCCTCTAAAATTATTGCTTATACAGAGACAGATAAGGCCTTACCCGAAAAAAAAGTGAACACTTCTGTAACGTTAAAGGGGAAACATATTTCTATAACGTTCCATATTAAAATATACGACAATAATAAAACTTAAAACACGCAAGGCAGGTTAAGACAATAATTTACCATTTGACAACATAAATGTTACGGTCCTCAAAATTATGAATATACTGTACAAGCTCACACCGAATGTGCCTGGAACACATTAGACAAACCATGAAAATACTTAACAATTGTTATAATTTGCCGCGGATTTACCACCATCAACTAGTCACGCCATCAGTGCAAGCGCATTTACATACGATTATGGACATCGGCAATTGCCATTTTATGATTTGTAATTATTATACAAGTGATAAAATATGTTGGTATTAAAATATTTAAAAATCATTTTCAAGTCATTATTGATTTAAGAAAGGCAATGCATGCCTTGTATTCATGGATAATACGCCATTGGAAACAGCTGACACTCATCTCATTGTAAATATAGTGTAAACACAGCGTATTCTCTTTTTGATACTAAACAAAAAAACTGACTGTGAAGGAAAACATACGGAATATGAAACATGATATGTGCATTACTGTCATACTCCTCTTTATAATCATAATTCTCTTCAACTTTTGCTTCTTCGTTTTTTCTATTCTCTATCACCCCCCCCCCCCTCCTCCCCACCCACCCTGTTTTCTTCTTATTCTTCTCTTATTAATCGTCGTCGTCTTCTTCTTCTTTCTCCTTTAATTCGTCTTCTCTTGTTATTTCTTCACCTTCTTGTTTTTCATAATTTTATTCCTCAATGTTTTCTTCTTCTTTCTGTTATTTGTTGTCTTCTTTTTATCTCCTTTTTTCTGTTTTTTGTCTCCCTTACCTCTAACTTCCATTTCTTCTTCCTTGTTATTTTTCTTCATCTTGTTCTTCTTCTGTATTATTTTTCTTCATTCTTTCTTTTTTCGTGACATAAAAGATACTGTTTAATTAATTGATTGATTTATTGATTAATTAACAATTGTACTTCCTTTTAGATGTTATACTTTCTTTGCTAGATAAGTGAATGCAATCTAATAAGTATGACATTCTGTCTACACTAACATGTCGTTTCTAAAGGTGGATGGATCATCACCTCAATTAATCCATTGTACGAGATGTATTGAGAGCACTTCATGTTCACATGTGCTGTGGCTTCTGTAGCTCACTTAATGTTTGACAGCTCCGTGTAAAACGTGCCTTACCTACTGCTATTTATGACTGGCATGTGGTACTGCAGTGGCTCGATTATCTCCTAAAATATCCTGTCTGGGTATTATGTATCTATCTGGATTAGATTAGGGTCAGTTCTTAAATATGACCAGGAACACATGTATGAAATAAACTACTCTGTTTGTCTATTTGCTTAACATATGTCTGGAAATAAAATGCGAATGATCATTTCTTAAATGGATAGTAGTATACGTTTTCCATTACAAGTAGATGATCAGCACTGTAAAGGAGAACACCATTTAAACAACAAGAGTGAAAGACGAGAAATGAAAATAAAAAGCTGACGTTTCTTAGCATATGTTTTTATCGTTATTTTCAGAACAATAATTGTATTTATTTATGTTTGTGTGATAGAAATAGTTTTCCTCGTTCTCCTTGGATTGAAAAGTGTAACTTCATTATTACGTTTCTAGTATGTGTTTGTATACATTGTTCATCAATTTACTTTCAGTTTTTAATTTCTTCGTTCTTCTCATTTCTCTGTTCTCAAAGGCGGTGTTGCACTATGGTTTTTATTTTGCGCATGTCGGTCCAGTGTATCCGACTGCAGCATTCATTTTATGTAAGGGTCTGCTTCCCCCTGCATTTTCTAAGGGTTTGCTTTCTCGTGGTAACGCCGGTGCTGTGATGGGGATTGAACCCAACACCTTCGGGTTGTGAGCCGTGTCACTTAACCACTAGGCCATGCCGTCCCCTTTCAGAGATTTATTTTAATTCTCTATTTCCACTTCATTCATATCATATGTTCATTCTCTTTCTCCTATATCTCATTGACTTTCTCCTATATCTCAATGACTTTCTCCTATATCTTAATGACTTTCTCTTATATCTTAATGACTTTCTCCTAAATCTCAATGACTATCTCCTATATCTTAATGACTTTCTCCTATATCTCAGTGACTTTCTCCTATATCTTAATGACTTTCTCCTATATCTTGACAACTTATAGCAATTCATCTTTTAACAATTCGTCCATATCAAAAGTTCATCATTTGTATTTCTTGTTGATGTCTGGTACGCTTTCTCTGTTGTGTTTAGACTATTTCATTGACTTCCATGTTGTGTATGGTAGATGATGAGCGGGGGACATTTCCTTGCAGTGCGTTATGTAGGACAATGTGCGGTCTAATTTCCCTCCTAGATATTTGGGAGCCGTGCAGTGCTCAAGCTCCTGCCCTCACCACCAAATCTAAAATGTTCTTTTTGCCTCTCTGTTGAGGTGGTAGGCACATACCTGGGTTTACTGGGATTTGGTTTAAGATGATTCTTGTGGTAATATTCTGCAACGACATTGAGAGAACTTGCCAGTTTGTTTTCAACCTCCTTAAACTCTTTTCCCTGGGCAGCAACTGCTGTATATATGTCCATGGGTTGGTCATTAGTATAAATGTTTTATAGCACGGGTGCTAGTACACTTCCTTGTGTCTGTGTCCATGGGTTGATCATTAGTATATATGTTGTATAGCATGGGTGCTAGGACACTTCCTTGTGCAAGGCCGTTGTTTTGGTTTCGCCATTTGCTGTATTTTTTCCCAAAACTGACATAGAATCGTCTGTTCTGCAGGAGGCATTTGATGATATTGATCAGGCGCTAGTCTTTTGTCATAGTGTATAGCATCAATATTGGCTGATGTATTGGCTTGAACAGTTACACATTAAAAGCGCTACACGAACTACTGTAAAACACATCAATGATTTGGTCCACGCTTCCTACAAGGATGTCAACGGTTGTGATGACTACATGCTCTTGTTAGAGGAAGGAGAAAGGGGTGTTGATGCTTTCCTGTGTTTTTCTGTGTTTCAGAATTAGAAATCTGATTGAATATAGGCTAAGTGAACTAATTGGGCAGACTGTGTATTATTTGGACGTACCAAGGGATGTGCGTGTTCATGAACAGGGCCGCAAGTCATGTAAGTATGTGATATTGAGGGCATATGGACAGGATATGCACTTATTCAATGTATTTTACATTACATTTAGTAGTAAAATTGACTCTTTTGTGAAATGGTCAAATTTCAACGCATTCACCTTAGTGAACTAGCTACTTTGCTGTCAAGAGTTAAATTTAAGGATTTATTGTCAAGTTTATGAAATAAGCAAGAGTTCGTGCATTTTTTGCACAATTACGAAATGGGTAAGGGACGATGCCAATTTACATAATAGGCAACGATTGTTCCAATTCATAAAATTGTCAGTTTCAATTAAATGAGAGTAATGTGTGTGTATATATATATATATATATATATATATATATATATATATATATATATATATATATATATATAGATGGGTTTGTGTATGTGCATGCATGTGTTTGTGTGTGTGGCGTGCATGCGTGCGTGTGTGTGGGTGGAAAGAGGACCCTATAATAAGGTCAAGAATATGAAGATCAGTACTATCAACATTCATTTTATGGATTCCGTGTCCCTTTTGTGGAAAAAAGAATAGGACGACTCTTTCCATCTTCCCATTAATATTGCTGTACTGTGTAGAAGTCTCTCGAGCTGAGTTCATTTGGGTCTTAATAACGATTCTTTGGTGGTAGATTACATTGGCACTTCTTACATCCTAGAGATCTTGAGAAGATGGATAGAGGGTCCCCCTCGCTGTATTGCAGATGCGAGATAACCTCAATAAGTTCACAACTATGGGTAATACTGCCAATGCTCACCTCGTTGTCCAGACTGCTGTGACTGCCTGTTTCCATGGAGACGGGGAGTGGGGACTTGATGAGTACTTTTCCCCTGACCTTGACGTCAGCATTGTCTCTGCCTGTACGCTATAAAAGATACTTTCCCCTTGTATACGCTATAAAAGAGACACCCAATTGTACACGTCGTAAAAGAGACACTCAATTGTACATACTATTTAAAAAAAACAGCCAACCGTACACGCTATAAAAGAGACACGTAATTGTACACGCTATAAGACACTCAGTTGTACATGCGCAGATTTCCTGATTTCTCATTCGAAGGACACCGTTGTTTATAAGGCTGGTTTATTTCCAAACAGCTTTTGTCTTATATCTGTCTCGCGAGACCAGTATTGTTCCCTCTCTTCCTGCGTGACATGCAGCTTTGTAGGATGTGTTCCACGGTCATGGTATGCTCCCCACATGGACACTTGTCACCTGTCCCAATCCTCATATTGTTGTAAAGATTAACCCTGAGTCTGTTATTCTCAGTCTGAAGATGATGACCTGTTCTTCTCTAGTTAAACCATAGTATTCGTTTTCTTTCCGGAAGGGAAGGTGTTGATCAGCCTATTTACCCTGAAGTTAGCTATAACTCTGGTCTTGGCATTATTATGTGTGATGTTCAGGTCTGTTTGGGATGAAGCTACTCCACACTTTGCTAGTATGTCTGCAGCTTCATGGCCTTGGATATTTCGCATCTCATTCTCTGATTCACACAATCGTACTAAAGTCCATCTCGTGCATCCTGAATGTCTAACCCACACACACACACAGTGCGCTCTCTCTTTCTCCCTCTCCCCGCATATATACTTGCACACACACACACACACACACTGAATTGTTCAATGTACACACCGCTATGCTATCTCACATGGACGCACACACACACATATCTACCTACTCACTCTTATATAGATGGACACAGTTAAATAGATCGGACATACCTTCAGATAGATAGGACGCACTCTCAGATAGTTCAGACTTTCAGATAGGACACCCACTCAGAAAGGACGCCCACTCAGATATGACACCCACTCAGATATGACACTAGGACACTCACTCAGGTAGGACACCTACTGAGATAGGACAAACCTTCCTATATATAGAGCATGCACTCATATAGATAGAACACACTCTCAGATAAATAGGACACACCCTCAGATAGATTGGACACACCATCAGATAGATAGGACATACTCTAAGATAGATAGGACATACTCTAAGATAGATAGGACATACTCTAAGATAGATATGACACACTCTAAGATAGATAGGAGACACTCTAAGATAGATATGACACATTCTAAGATAGATAGGACATACCCTCAGATAGATAGGACATACTCTAAGATAGATAGGACATACTCTAAGATAGATATGACACACTCTAAGATAGATATGACACATTCTAAGATAGATAGGACACACTCTAAGATAGATAGGACACACTCTAAGATAAGACACACAGTCATATAGAATACATCTTCCTATAGATGGAGGACTGAATGGCCTCGAGATAAGGTGTGCCCCTCAGGTGCCGGAGGTCGCGGGTTCGAATCACGGTCAAGACCTGGATTTTTTTCAGGTGAATCTTCTGGTAAAAATACCCATAATCTCTGGCTAGTGAGATCGGACTCCCGTGTTCAGTGTCGAGCACGTTAAAAATTTCTTGGTGGTTGGAAATCGAAACCACCCTCCAAGAAAACTGGTTGTATACAGACTGTAGTCTCTTAAGCCAGTATAAATACGTTAAGCTAAGATAGAGGATGCACTCAGATAGATAGGACACACTCTAAAATAGATAGGACACATCCATATGAGAGAGAGAGAAAGAGAGAGAGAGAGAGAGAGAGGAGGACACATCTTCAGATACATAGGATATACCCTCAGAAAGAAAGCTGACAATGCAACCAGTGATGCCCTGGATTGAAATCTTAATGCGAGAAGATCAGTAGTAGTGAAACCGAAGAACTAGTGGCAACAACAAAAAAACAGTAGAAACGTGGGCAGGGGCCGCTGTAGTTTCATTGATGGACCAAAATTAGACGGTCCAAAATGAGAATAGCTGGAGAACATAATTTGCCGCATTATTCCCAAATTGAAACCCTTTCAGTAAGTCGTAAGTCGGTCATTCAGTATCCAGTTTCAGTAGTACATAGGTTGAAAGAGACTAGGTCTACTATAACCTTTCAAACATGTCGTAAAAGGCCAATAAAGAGAGCCATGCATGTACAACCTTTGAAACCTCTACTGTGACCAATTGCAGTAGTGGCCCAACGGTTTACTTGAAACAAAATGGCCAATCAAGTTATCCAAAAAGTTATCTACACGTACCTAGCGCACTGTCTCATCTGAGTTTGCTTATATTTCAGTGAAATCAACAAGATCACCTGGACCTGGATGTTATATGTTTCTGTCAATGTCAGGTGCCACGATATGGTTGATGAATAAAGCAGCCAGTGCATCTAGCACAGAGGAAATTCTTAAGCACATTCTCTACAAAAACTATGTTATGAGGTACTTGTTTTTGTCCCGTAATACTTAATGTTACAACCCTTTTTGTGCAATGTTACAACTCTTTCTGTGCAGTGTTATATCCCTTTCTGTGCAGTGTTATAGCCATTTCTGTACAGTGTCACAACCCTTTTTGTGCAGTGTTATAGCCCTTTCTGTGCAGTGTCACAACCCTTTCTGTGCAGTGTCACAACCCTTTCTGTGCAGTGTCACAACCCTTTCTGTACAGTGTTACAACTCTTTCTGTGCAGTATCACAACCGTTTCTGTACAGTGCCACAACCCTTTCTGTACAGTGTCACAACCCTTTCTGTGCAGTATCACAACCCTTTATGTGCAGTGTCACAACCCTTTCTGAACAGTGTTACAACCCTTTCTGTGCAGTATCACAACCTTTCTGTGTAGTGTCATAACCCTTCATGGGCTAAAGACTCATCTTTGCATTTCAGGTTGCCAGGCTTACAATAAATGGAAAACGGTTCATAGAACCGACTTAATTCATTACAACTGAGCGCCTCCATATGTGTTTATTCCCGTTGATTTCTATACCGACGACAGCGTACGAACTCCACTTCGTCAGGTACCAATTTACAGCTTAGTCTACTAGAATATGCGGTCATACCAGGAAAATCCCCCGACATGCCAACGTGAGCATGACTGATTCGAATCTGATACGTTGGAATTGTAAACCTATCTGGCAACCCCTATGCCAGCGAATCACCAGGTTTGAATGAACGCTCCAGAAACATCAACCTAATGCAGACGATCTGTAATCCTGGTATTCAATCAGGCTTATTGCGTGTCTAATGCCAGGTAGCCTTAAGCAATTAAATTTATTTCGGGCGTTTGCCCTGAAGTTCCAAAAAAAGTTAGCTGAAATCGGACATGTCGAACAGAAAACCGCAGTGTTCGCAACTTTACTGTAAATTACAACACAACGTCCATGTCAGGATGAGCGAAGAAGAAGAAGAAGAAGTAACATAATAAGAAGAAGAAAAAAAAGGGAAAGGAAGAAGGAGAAAAAAAACTGCATAGGCAACTAAAAAGGAGAAGGGCAATTAAATAGAAAAACAATATCAATTTTTGCAATCTCTCTGTTGAGTAAAATTAGGGTCCCAAATGCTGCCATATCCATAATGAAATTGATAATTAAATCATTGTTCTTTTTCTTCTGCGTTCGTTCTCAATCTCCCGCTACCGAGCTCTGAACAGAGCTTTGCAAGTAGCAGGATGTAGTCCGGAGAACGGAATGCGTTGTGTCGCTAGTTTACAGATTGACTGCGATATTTGCACCTTTCGGTCCGACACATCCGTCTTCTGCAGGGAAATCATTGTTCTAATAATGCTACAAATACACGCGAGTCTCAGGAGTCCTTAAACTACAATGCTAATGTTAGATAAAGTTAATAAGCTATAGCTGAAAGGTAAGTCGGTCGTCCCTCAAGGGTTGTATAAACTAACGGAAGCACAAAACGGCGAGGTGTTCGAATCCCGCAGGGTTCAAGAGTCACCTGGTGTCAAAGAGGAGATGAGACTTCGTTCGTACTCCTAACATGGAGGAACGATTCAACTCGAAGGTCTGGTGTGCCTTCTGGCCACGTAAAAGAATCATTTTGAGTAACAATCTTAAAGAGCATGTTCTCACCCACCGTCCCGCGAGCAAACCTGGGAAAAATAAATCTGCATGCGAAGCTACCTCAAGTCATCTTGACTTTAAAAAATAGAGGGGGGGGGGGAGGGAAGGGTGTATTGTGGTTTTCGTCATATCAAATCTGCCCTGATACAGTGTACTCACAAGTTTTAAAATCTATTAGCCATATTGAATTGTATTATCTGTATGATCTATTATAACCTTAACTTAACTTATCTTATTACTGGCTTAGAAGACTATGAAGAGTTTGTATACACCCAGTTTCTCTTACTTCGCTTTTCTAACAACTATACGCATCCGATATATTCTTCAATGCATTAATTGACCATGTCTCCACTATTTCCTGTGGTAATGTAATCCAAGAATTCACCACTCTCATCAATACATCCGCCAATATGGTTCCCCTTGGAACATAAGACTGTCACTGATGCTTGTCATCTACTTCTATTATGAGCCTACTTCTTGGGACTCCAGCTGCACTGGCCTCTATTTGAGCCTTTCTGCGCTAGATGTGCCTTGTATTCCCCACTAGCCTCTTTCCTTTTGGGTTGTAATCCATCGCATGGCTCGTTATGTTGCTGGACTATTTTCTGAGAGTGTATGCTTCTTCTTTGGCGTTCGCCCAGAACAGGACGTAGTGTTCTAGTTTAGAGCGAGGCTGCGATATCTGCGCCTTTCGACCAGACACATCCGGTTTCAGCTGGCTTTTTTTTAGTACCGGGTGTCTCCTCCTACTGCGATCCATATTCCTTGGCTAGACGACACTTGTGACTACTGTAACCTGTTTTCAGGGTCGTCACGTGAGATCAGAATAAGATATTTTTCAGCTATGGTTCACTTACCCTGCTGCAAGTAGTCAACTGTGAGTCGCTGGCTGCTGTCAGCTCATTCACTGCTGCGCATTCGCCACCAGAGTGTGTTCCGTCCACTTCCACTGTATCTCCCGCATGTGTTGTTGGTGTGTTTTTTTTTCTCTACCACGAGTGGCAAATGTGTATTGTATGGCGGCGACTCGTGCCACGTGACGAGGGCTGGTTCCAGACAAGAAATTACAGACTGCACTTGTATGACAGGGTTAGGATAGGAATATCTGGGAAAATATGTCTTACTTCACTTTATTTTCTGTTGTTCGTTATATATGTCCTCCGAGTCCATATAAACACGTCTTGTGTTAGTTGTCACGAACACATATTCGTTTTGATTAGATTACTAATGTAGAGCATCTGGAACAAACACGTCACTTCCCAGTGTCCGCACATGCGTGGGAGGTGGCTGTGACACACATTGAGGAGAGCATCATCTAGCGGTACCAATCTGTCTTTTTTCTGGGCCTCAAAGGGCAAGAGGAGTAGAGGGAGGCTCACGGAGACTTGGAGAAAGGAAATAGTCGCAAACATGGCGAAGGTTGGTCAGACTTGGGACCAACTGGAGATGTTGGCTGAAGACTTGATTCAGGTGTGTTTGGTGAAGGCTTATGCTCCACTGGGTGTACAAAAATAAAGTGCGATTGATTGACGTACGATCTGTTATAACCAACAACAATTAAACACATGATAAATAGCTTTGACCGTCCTTTGTATCATTATCTTTCCTGGTTCAGTCCAGCACAAACACACAACAACCAGTTGGCCTTCCTGCAGGAAAACTGTTCTAAAGTATTTCTCTACTTTTGCAATTGTGATCTGTAGTACTTTGTTTTGTATGTATGATAACATGGAAACTCACGTGAGCCATCTTTTAGAATATCCTAGTAAAGAGCAACGGTTATGTTCATAACTTCACAGTAAGGGCTCACTGAGTCCACACCGGAGATATTCTTTGTATACTCATAATAACGGACTTGCAGGAAATGGTAAACACATTAGTTCAGCAAAGTGGACACAAAGGCCTTTGTTTAAATAAAAAGAAATCACAGGTGATGGTAGTGATTCAGAAACTGGTCTCTCCAATATGCTGCGTCAAAGCGAAGGGGACAGAATTGAGAAGTTAACACTTTTAAATATCTGGGCACATACATAACATTAGATGGAAGATGCAATTAAAGAATAAAATGCAGAATAGCCCAAGCAAAATCAGTCTTCCAGACCATGAACTGAATATTGTGTAACAAAGCCTTGTCGCTGGAACTGAGAAAAAGAGTCCTTGGATGTTACATGGAACCAATACTGACATATGACAGTGAATCATGGAGAATCAGCAAGCAAGAGCATAGATCTTTGGAAACAACGAAGATGTGGTTTTAGAGAAGAATGCTGCGGATCCCATGTACTGCAAGGAAGGCTAACGATACAGTACTCGAAGTGGCACAAACACAACGAGAGCTCATTGCAAAGATCTGAACGAAGCCGTCATCTTTTTTTCGGGCATGTTATGAAAAGAGGCTGTTTCGAGCACGTTGTGACAACTGGAAAGATATTAGGAAAGAGAAACAGAGGAAGACAGAGAGAGAGAAGATGTTGGACAGCATGAGAGAATGGCACGGTCGACAATCAGCAACAGAGTTGATAAATAACACAAGTGATAGAAGCGGATTGATGTCCATGAACGCCAACCGGCAGGGCACCTGATGATGATAATACTTAATAATACTGCTTTCTAGGCTTGAACAACACGGACCTAGGGGTTATAATAGATCATGCAAGTAAGGTGAATGAGCAAGTCCAGGTAGCAGTAAAAAGGGCAAGTACAATGTTTGTTATGATCAAAAGAAATATTAAACATAGAGGCATGGAAGTGATAGTCAAATTGTATAAAGCATTATTTAGACCTAGATTGGAGTACTGTGTTAGTGTGTACAGGTGTGAAGTCCTTATCGTATAGGGGATATAAACATACTGGAAAGGATACAAAGAAGAGCGACAAAACTGAAAGTCGGATTCCAGAATTATAGTTATTAGTAGACTCCGAAAAACTGGCCTACTGTGTCTAGAAAAGAGAAGAATTCGAGGTGATCTAATACAAGTTAATGAGTTTATAAGATAATCAACTGAAAGATAAATTAGACTATAACAAGTTTTTCTCAAAATACAGTCGCCTACAATAACAAGAGGGCACAGATACACATTAATTAAAGAAAAGTCCAAATTAGATACCAGGAAATATTTTTTTAGCTCCAGAGTGGTGATTGCTTGGAATGCATTGCCACATAAAATAGTGCAGGCAGGTTCAATTAATGCATTTAACAATCGATTTGATGCATGTAGGTATTTTTACATCAAGTGAATGTAAACGAAACTGGTTTTATACAGACTAGAGTCTTCTAGCCCAGTATCAAGACGTTTAATTTACACTGACAGAAATAGAATTCAGAGGATTATTTGAGGCTTCTGTACTCAACGCCATCATATAATTTTATTGTAGTCTATATTTCATCTTCATAGCATACCAGATTTACCTGTGTAGATCAGCAAGGCTGGCCAAACACATGTAGTCATTAAGCAATACACTGCAGGGGATTCAATGTAACTTTATACATTTCTTGACGTATCTGTTGATTATGTTTCACATACCAGTAAATGGCACTTCCGAATGTGTTCTCTTTATCTGTTCGAATATAATGTAATATTATTGTAATTTGCCATCACTTCTACAATAAATTCTATTCATGTTATGCACATCTGGTTGTTTCCATTGCGTTGAACAAATAACTTGCTATTGTTGTTAGTTCATAAATATTTTCTTGTCTTGACTTTTATTAGTAGAACCAAGTATTATTATCAGTTTTTCATGTCATTTCAGTAATACTGATGAAGAGGAGAAATATCATAAAAAGAGGAAGGACATTTGTGACAGGAAATGGTTGGACTTCAGCCTAAAAACGGACTTACCAGCTGTAGAATCAAATGATTCGATTTTAGACATCCATCAAAAGCCAAAGAAGTTTGACATTGATATGCTGTTAGAACATTTTTCTATAAGTTATCCAGTCAATTCTTATCCAACACCTAGCAAGCTAGAACATTTGATTAAAACTTCTCGTTTAGATATTAATGCTGACTCCAGTTTGATTAAGTTACCACTCAACATGGCTCCACACTCATCCATATCTTCAGCTGTTCCTAAATGCAACCAAGATGCAGATGGAACAAGTTTTCAGCAATTAGATATTACAAGAACATATGTTGGCAGTATGTCTAAGATGAACCACACTGATTTAGATGTGGGTTACACCCAGGACAATTCTTCTCATCTCGTGTTGCCAAAAGACATGACTGCTAATGTCAATTGCTTTAACCATGTGTCTGAGTATTCTGAAATCTTAAACCAGTTTGAGCTGATGGACACTTCTCTGGAGCAGTCTGGATCACATACAAGAGATCTAGAATCTGGTGAACTGCATTTGACAAATGGTTCACATCTCTCAGATCAAAATGATACTGCCCGTAATGATGTGGAATTAAGTGGTAATGAAGAAACTGAAACAACCTTACAAAATCTTGACCGAAGAAGACCATCAAAAGAATCTTATGAAGGGTTTAATTCCATGAATTCCACCAAAGATGTTACTGATAATAACAGCAGTGCAAGTCACTTAAGTCAAACTCCTAATGTTTCTACATTACCTTGCTGGGTACAAGAAAACTTGATGTCACCATCTACTAGTGACTGTGACAATAAGACACAATTCAAGTGGCATCTGCAGGAACATTTAACCACAGGTACAACCAGAAACATGCTTGTCAGCAATCTAACTTCTCATTTACAGAGAGAAAGTATTCCATCTATGTCAGACACACAAGCTGTGAAAAATGGACATTCAATAAATGTTTCTGAATATCTTCAACGTAATAACAATGTAAGACATCAGGAGGGGAAACAGTCTAATTTAGAGGGTGAGGAAATGCATTCGACTTTTAATACTTATAGTTCTGTGCTTAAAAAGGTCTCTCTAGTGAAAGAAAACTTGTCAGAACCACTGAAGTCCAATCTGCAGGTTTCATCATCTATGTGCAAGAATGATGCAACTCTTTCAAATCTGACACCACTAACTAGTCACTTATTGTCACCATCTACTCATCAACAAGAATCATGTTTCAACAACAGTCAAACTGACACTCATTTTTTGTGTACTGATATTAATTCTGACAGTGAAGAGTCATCATTGTTCGTTTCACTTAGGTCAAAGGTTGCAGAGTCTGACTATGTGAACACAATTAATAGGAAATCATCTATATTGACCAATAAAGAATCTGACCCCTTTTTTAATCAGATGTCACTCAAAGAGTTAAATCATCTGGCTGACATGGATACAGTTGATGACCTAACATTTACCAGATGTACAACACACGACCATCTTCTACTGTCTCAAGCTTTGCCATTAGTGTCTCCAACAGTTCAGAGTAGGCAATGCAATCTTGGTCAGGAGGATATGTGTCAGGATCAGTTTAATAGTAGTCCCAATTTTGTAGATTCATTATCGTCTATGACTGATTCCTCATTTGTTTCTGAGAGCCTGTGTGAGCTGGATACCCTAATGAGTCCTTACTTTGTAACAAATCTGAGTGAAGCAGTTAACACTCAGTCCATTCCATTCACAGATCATATTGGATTTGACCAAAATCCTTCAAATGTGGAAAATCATTTAACAGCAAATACATCAGGTTCAGGATCAACTGATTCCTCAGACAGTGAAAACTCCGTGCGAGCATCTCTTCTTAGAACGCTTTTGGACAAAGGAGGAGCTGTTGTTCAAGGGCCGCTGACATACATGGAATGGGTACTTGAGAAAGCCTTGAAGAAAAAGAGTGACTTGAAAAGAGCTAAAACATCTTATAATATGGCAAACTACAAGCAATTTGGAAGAAGAAAATTTAGAACTAGTAAGAAAGTGGAAAGAAAATCAGTGGAGTTGCCTCTGCCAAGATGTACTCATGGGCTCAGGATGAAACATGATAAGAATAGTCTTCAGCATAGAAAGCCAACTAAAGAGCTTCCCTTGCCATCCTCAGCCTTAACAACAACTTTACAGTCTGCCATGTCCCCACAACATGATAACAATGTTGATGAATCCATTCATCAAAAGAATATATTAGACAAAGACTGTATGAACAGGATTTGCCCAAATTATTTAGAAACTTCAAATGAAGACTTAAGCTTACCAGATGATCTGCTTGATATGGCGATGGAATATTGTGCATCTTTGGGCACAGATCAACCTGAGACTTTAATCTCAGATTTGAATGAAAATATTTCATTTGAAGACAATTTGTATTCTTTCATAGGGTCTCCTCTTCAAGATTCTAAATCAGCAAATATCACAAGCACATATCATGCTAATATGCAACCAGCACGTTCTTCATCAACATCAACACAAGAACTGCCTACTGAGCCTTTTTCTACCAATCCTAAGTCAAATCTAAGCAGCTTTAAGACGCATACTGAAGAGCACCAAGAAATTCCCCCTTCACTTACTCAGTCTACCAGAACACAACCATCCCAGTCATCAAATCTGCAGACAAAATCTCCTCATACCAGCATCAGAACTATAAGCACATGGGAACTACCTCCAGCCTGTCCTGCAAAATCCACAAAGAGAGAAACTAAGTTCAGTCTTCTTCGTGCTGCTGTTACTTCTCCTGATGTTGACAGACTCATACAGCAGATTCCACTGGCAAGTTCAAATAATTATAATTACACTTCACATCTAAGATCTGAACAGTCTGGAGATTACCCCGATATTGAATTCATAAAAAACACAAAGCTTCAGAAGCATTGGCCTCAACAGGTACTTCATGATAAATTATTGATTGAATCCCATGCTAATACAATAAAGCCACAAGAAAAACTTTCTTTATCAAATCCTTTATGTGCAATCAACAGCTCCATCAATGCATCAGATTATATGGATGCATTCCTGTTTGATAATTTCTACAAGTCAACTTTATCTCAAAGCTCGGCCAATAATGAGCAGCAATTGCCAGATCTTCTCAAATGCAATACTTCCAGAACTACCACTATACTAAGATCTAGTCAAGATGGTACCACTTTATCAATACCTGGTTCAAGTATTGTCACTTTATCCAGATCTGGTTCAGATAGTACAGCTTTATCAAGATCTAGATCATTTAGTACTTCACCAAGATCTGGCTCAAGTAGGATCACTTTACCTAGTTCTAGCTCAGACATTACCATGATACCCAGATCTAACTCAAACATTACCACTTTACCCAGATCTAGCTTGGACATTACCACTATACCTAGATCTGGTTCAAGCATTACTATACCTACATTTGGTTCAAATAGTACCACTTTATCAAGATCTGGCTCAAGTCCAATTGTTTTAAAAATAAGTATCCACCCAGGTTCACCTGCCAAAGTTATCAATGTCTGTAAGAGTTCTAAAAAGAGCATAAAAGAAAAATGTAACACCATGTCTTCACAAGAAACTCCTAAAGAAGCAGGAGTCTCAACCATAGATCTTTCCACCACTCATCCTGTCTCCGTGATGATAATGCGCAAGGAGAACCACAGGTCAAGACGATCAAAAAACATTGCAGTTCAGACAGAAAATGAACCTAGTGAGGTTTATCCTGAATTTGAACACAACGACTCAGATACATTTCTATATCCATCTGTTTTGTTCTGCTCCAACACATCATCAGTGCAGTGTGTCCTATCACCTGTACCAACGCCAGGACCTTCACCTCCCAGCATTTCTGAACTAGAAAAGTTTCTGTGCAGCCACTCAAGTCCTAATGACAGCTGCTCACATTCTACAGATGAGGGTTTTCAGACTATATCAAACACACCCTTTCTGCAAAGACTTCTGATGGGAGAACTCAACAAAGACCAGTATCAACGGTTAGATCAGAGAATCCTTGAAGAAGAAAAGAAACTCTCTATTTCATCAGCTAATGAATGAGTGCATAGATTACATCATGCATAATTATTGTCTTTCATGATCTTGTCATCAGTGAATTATTTTAGCATTTGATCAACTTTAGTATTGCAAGGTCATTTTTATTTTTAAAGCATATTTTATATTAAAATCCACTGCGGCTGTTATATTGATGGCAGTGTAGAATCATTTTAAATCCATGAAAAAACACTAGAGATCTACACACAAAAAATAACTTTATAAAAATTGCTTGATATAAAAATAAATACCAATAGTCCTGGGATAGACACGTCAGTGTGAGGAGAATAAATGTAAAGTGTAGGGATTCAATGAAAACCATAGAGTGTAAACAAACATTGTGAGAAACATTTAGAACACATTGATCAGACTTGCATCAAACGCACAATTTGTCAATGTCTACAAGAAGTTAGAAAACTCTTCTCTTGGTTGGTTTATCATTTTGATGACTTTCAAGAGTTTCACCTCTCAAATTTGAATAAAAGTTAGCTATTAAAAATATTGAACAAGAACAAACTCACTCTACAATGTTTAATCATTTTGAAGTTTTATCACTTGAAATAATCGCGTAGATCCCTGGACAAACAAAAAGAACTACTGTTTCCTTCCTTGCATGATGTCAGAAGTGTCTAAAGACGTATCTGTATGAGGCATGCTATGCATCCACACTGCAAATGATTGAAATCAAGTTTTCCAAAAAGCTGGTTAGGGTAAAACCAAAAACAGTGTCCGACCAATGCTCTAACCTAATTGGGCCACGAGACATGAGTGAATTTATAAAAATAGTTAACAGATGATTTTTCTCAATTTTTTTCGTTCGTTCTCCCAAAACCACATTTAATATTCTCAAAAAACTGATTTTCCTTATTAAACTTCCTTCTCTCTTTGTCATAAAATGTAAAAAGGCCTCTGTGAAAGCCAATAATGAACTGAAATAGATGACCTGTTCAAATTTGTAATGCTGCTGCTCTCCCACAGCCAATGCCAGGTTTACAAGATCTTAAGTATTCCTTGTGGTTTTCCTACCCATCTACAGCCTTTTGAGTTGAAGTCATGAACACATTTCTCCATCTTGGACCTTCCATCATCTAATTGGATACAATTAGATGGCTCCTTGCAGGGGACGGCGTGGCCTAGTGGTTAAGTGGCACGGCTCACAACCGGACGGTGCTGGGTTCGATCCCCATCACAGCATCGGGGAAGCAAATCCTTAGAAAATGCAGGAGGAAGCAGGCCCTTACATAAAATGCATGCTGAAGTCGGATGTACTGGGCCGATAGGCGCAAAATAAAAACCACAGTGCAACGCACACTGCCTTGGGGATTAGAGAAATAAGATGAACGCAAAAACAAAAAAACAAAAAAAATGGCTCCTTGCAAATAAGGTGTTCTATTCCAGTTTGAGACTAATCGGAGGAAAAGGGGTTGTCATATTTTACATCTCTCACCATCTGGTAGGGTGTGTGGAAGAGGAGAATAAGTTTTTTAAAATACAGTCACCCACAATAACAAGAGGGCATAGCTACAAGTTAACTAAAGAGAGGTCCAGATTAGATATTAGGAAATATTTTTTTAGTCAGAGAGTGGTGAATGCTTGGAATGCATTGCCAGGGAAGGTAGTGGAGGCAGGGACAGTTAATGCATTTAAGAATAAATTGCATGTGCATAGCTTTTAGAGCAAGGTAATGAAAATGAAACTGGTTGTATACAGACTCTGCAGGGTCTTCTAAACCAGTATAAAGACATTAAGTTAAGGAGTGCTTTGCCAAATGTGCAGAGCTAATTTAACATGCTCTGGTTCTGGGCTCTTAAATGGAATCACAGTGTCCGGTGTATTGCCACCTCCATCTAGCGATTATTTCATCCTCCTTCATGATGGGGTGGTTATTCAATTCTTGCATGTTAGCCAGGTCACTCAAGGGCCTGAAGATTGCCTGTTTCTAGGAAGTACTATGTGGAAGGTATTAGCAAATTGATATATTTCTGGACCTCAAGCACGAACGTCATGAGTTCTTTTGCTTTACAATGCTCAAAGATAATCGCAAGAGTAAAGCAATAGTGGAGACATTCATGGATATCATTCTTAGATTTTGATCAAAAGTTCCACCACGACCAGTAAGAAGCAGGTTGATATATTGCTACATCCACATTCATGAATGTTGATGCCAGATCTTCTCATACAATTCACATAGTATAGTCTCTGTGCTGAGACATTTATGTCACTGTGCTGAGCCATGCACGTCACTGTGCTAAGACATGTACATCACTTTGCTGAGCCATGTATGTCACTGTGCTAAGTCATGTATGTCACTGTGCTGAAATATGTGTGTCAACATGCTGAGCTATGTATGTCGCTGTGCTAAGTCATGTATGTCACTGTGCTGAAATATGTGTGTCAACATGCTGAGCTATGTATGTCGCTGTACTGAGACATGACATGTATGTCACTGTGCTGAAATATGTGTGTCAACATGCTGAGCTATGTATGTCGCTGTACTGAGACATGACATGTATGTCACTGTGCTGAAATATGTGTGTCAACATGCTGAGCTATGTATGTCGCTGTGCTAAGTCATGTATGTCACTGTGCTGAAATATGTGTGTCAACATGCTGAGCTATGTATGTCGCTGTACTGAGACATGACATGTATGTCACTGTGCTGAAATATGTGTGTCAACATGCTGAGCTATGTATGTCGCTGTACTGAGACATGACATGTATGTCACTGTGCTGAAATATGTGTGTCAACATGCTGAGCTATGTATGTCGCTGTGCTAAGTCATGTATGTCACTGTGCTGAAATATGTGTGTCAACATGCTGAGCTATGTATGTCGCTGTACTGAGACATGACATGTATGTCACTGTGCTGAAATATGTGTGTCAACATGCTGAGCTATGTATGTCGCTGTGCTAAGTCATGTATGTCACTGTGCTGAAATATGTGTGTCAACATGCTGAGCTATGTATGTCGCTGTACTGAGACATGACATGTATGTCACTGTGCTGAAATATGTGTGTCAACATGCTGAGCTATGTATGTCGCTGTACTGAGACATGACATGTATGTCACTGTGCTGAAATATGTGTGTCAACATGCTGAGCTATGTATGTCGCTGTACTGAGACATGACATGTATGTCACTGTGCTGAAATATGTGTGTCAACATGCTGAGCTATGTATGTCGCTGTGCTAAGTCATGTATGTCACTGTGCTGAAATATGTGTGTCAACATGCTGAGCTATGTATGTCGCTGTACTGAGACATGACATGTATGTCACTGTGCTGAAATATGTGTGTCAACATGCTGAGCTATGTATGTCGCTGTGCTAAGTCATGTATGTCACTGTGCTGAAATATGTGTGTCAACATGCTGAGCTATGTATGTCGCTGTACTGAGACATGACATGTATGTCACTGTGCTGAAATATGTGTGTCAACATGCTGAGCTATGTATGTCGCTGTACTGAGACATGACATGTATGGGACTGAGTGGATCTCTGGACAAACAAATAGAACCACTGTTTCCTTCCTTGCATGATGTAAGAAGTGATTAAAGAGGGTTGTTCATGGGGCACAATCACATAATTCACTTAATTACTGAGAACACCTGTAAGTGTTGCTAGAAACTATTTCTCTAAATAGCCACAAGTAAACAGTACTACAAATTACGAATATCATTAGTTATTGCGTGATAACTGTTTGTTCATTACTTACATTTTTATATGAATGCTGTGATACAAATAATATATTATTTTTGACTGGTTGTTATCGTGCAAGGGCAATCATACATTCTGAACTCATTAACATAAATTACATGTTACTACCAGGACTCTGTGAATATTTCATATTAGTTTGAAAATTGATCCTAATGAAATTATGATTCTCTATTTTCACCAAATACATGTTCGTTTATTAATGTTTTTGCTAAGTATGTAATGACATACTTCTTAAAATATAAGTAAAGATTCCTATTTCACATCGGTGAGGCACATTGGGAATATAGTGCTAACCCTTTGAACCCTGGCTACCAAGTACGTAAAATCTCATTGCACTGTGCTCCTGAGAAAATACACACAATTTAGACATTTGAGTTAAGCTATTTACTAAGGCAAAACCTTGTACTCTAATTCATTTATTCTATCTAAAATTGACAGACCTGCTAATCTCCAATGTTTCTACTTCAGTAGAATGTGCAAAATATTCTTAAAATTTACACTTTACTTGATATGTAATATTGGAATACCCCACACGGCACAATAGGGGTGATGTGGTCAAAATCACGCCTGTCACTTTTTCTTACCCAGATTATTCAGGTACCCAATTTTTATAGACTGTGTAGACTATGAGAGTCAATTTGCAATCAGGAAAAATCCTGCACCAACTGGGAACCGATCATTCAGCTGAGAAGTCAATACACTAATGACTATGCTACTTTGGCTCCTAAGGCATAAAACATATCACATTGCAGGGAGCACAGTGGAATTTAAGAGGGAGGCTCGTAGGTCATGGTCATGGCAACCGTCCAGGACCGTGTTACTAGGCGAGAAGGCTGCCCAACTCGCATGGCTACGTCTTGTCAGTTCAGGTTCCAGATTATTCTCCATATTGAGAAGACATCCAAGATAAATGTACTCATTGACATCCTCCAATGGTACCTCGCCAAGAAAGACCGAATCACAAGTGGCAAAGCGATTGCGCAACATTTTTGTCTTCGAGACATTCATCTACAGACCCGCTTTCTTGCCCTCTCCATCGAGTAGCTGCATCATTTGGTTGACTTCTGCAGCTAACTCTATGATGGGCACTATATCATTGGCAAATCAAAGGTGATTAAGGCATCTACCGTCAATAAGGATGTCAAAGGTGTCACAGTTGCATCTGCTAATGACATTCCAAACATGCGGACAATAGGTTTAGTGAGATAGGATCACCCTTTTCAATTGGTACCACAATTAGACATTGGAAGGGAGGATATGTGGTAGTGCAGTTGGTATAACTCTTGGTGAGAACTCTGATATACCCAGGATCTGCACCTTATTCCAACAGTGAACGCCAGACAAAATTTAGTTCTACCAAATCAAAAGCCCTTTATAGTCAATGAAGGTGAATATCAAGGTCGTATGGAACTCTCGGGATGCCTCAATAAGACAGCAACAGGTTGAAATATGGTCTATTGTGCTGCACGAACGCTGAAAGTTTGACTGTTTGTGATTCTTTGAGAGTGGTGCGAACTCTGGCAAGGATGCATTTTGTAAACATCCTGTAAGTGACCGGGAGGAGAGTAATTGGACGATAGTTTTCAGGATCATCTTTGTCTCCCTTTTTGTGCAAGAGTGTTGTCCACGAGATGTGCCAGGCGGCAGGTTTTTCTCCCGAATGAAGATAACGTGTAAAATGTTGCACTAGAGCTTGGTAAAGGAGTAGACCGCAAGCCCAGATGACCTCTTCAGTGATGCCATCTTTACCTGGTGATTTTCCAGATGGCATTGACTCTACATGGCAAATTTCTGAGGGCAGGAAGTCTGAAAGAGGGGGTAAAGTGGATGGGAGGGCAATTGGAGTGAGTCCTGATGATCTGAACAGGTTGGTATAGTATGCTTTCATTATTGACTCCATGTCCAGCTTTGATATGCAAGACTCAGCTGAAGTCGGATGTGTTGGACCGAAAGGTGCAAATATCGCAGTCAAGCTGTAAACTATGACACAACGCATTCCGTTCTCTGGACTACATTCTGCTACTTAAGCCCTTTCAGGGTTTGGTAGCGGGAGATTGAGAAAGAAGAAGAAGAAGATTAGTTCATAATTCTCATTTGCATTTTCTTTTGTCTCTAGCAGACATTTTGAGCATAAATTTGGTTGTTTTTTAAATTTGAGCCCATACACACCAGACTTTCATGTTATTATCAATATTTGATATTCAATTCTGCTGCAGCCTCTATGATTTATTATCTCAATTTATTTAATTACATTTCCATAATAGTGTACCCTTCCTATAGTTATAGATTTTATCTGGTCTGATTTATTTTGGCATGTTAAATATAATGTTGATATTGGTGTGTATTAGATATGAGTATTTTGCTAACACTTTTATTAAAACTTGTTTTGTAGTGTATGTGTTGAACAGATATTTTATACAGAATATATATATAAAATATATATATATATATATATATATATATATATATATATATATATATATATATATATATATATATATATACACACACATTTTATGTTACAAACTTTTGAAACAGGTAGACATACTATATATATATATATATTGTGATTTTCATGAAAAAATATATATATAGAACCACAGTATACTTCCAAAAAGGTAAAGATAGTTCCATAGCTGACGCTGTAGAGTTTTGTTAGCGATTCCATTGTACTAAGTCTCAGCTCTTTCCAGGGGATCAATTCCTTTTCTCACTGCCTTCCCTTCACTATCTGCACGTTAGTTACCAATTTACAGCTATTTAGACTTGATCATGTAGGGAAACCATTGCAGTGCAGTAAGTGCATGTCAAGTTTAAGGCTGAGGTTTTCTATAAGAAGAGCCAAAATGCAAAGATATCAAAAAGACAGCAGAAGAGAAAATGAGACTAAAACTTGTAGTGTTCAGTATGTCTTAACAGTTCACAAGAGTTATATAACCCACTGCGGTTCAGTTTTGTTGCTGGTGTATCACACTTTATAATTGATATTGACTAAAAACCTGCTGACTGTGGAGGAGGCTCCTGGGTTTGAGATAAAGTTCTAGAAACAGTATACTTCATATACAACGCAGGAATACAAGTGTGAATAACTCATTTCCATGAGAATTGGAAGGAGAAACAAAAAGAAGTTTGCATTGCTCCCTTATAATTATTTAGATGTTTTTATATATTCATTTCAATTAAATTTGATGTGCTGCTTTACATACTTTGGATCAGTGGCAAGGCGTCCATATAAGCATTGTAAGTATTGCTTATGTATCCAAGTTCGATTTAGTTTATTACAAAATGAAGTATAAAATGATTATGCTATCAGACATCTTACAAGCGCATCAATTTTGTATCTTGTCAATTTTTTACAGTTGAAACATACACTAATATGCTATTAATTAAAAAGTGCGTGCTAAAAACAAAAAACGTTTCCGAGAACAAGGTATCTCATTTTGTAAGCAACACATCGGATGTTTACAGACTACACATATAACAAAGAAAGGACTTTAAATTTCTGCAAAAGAAGAGAGCTCATACGCTAAATTCATTAGGGCCTGTACGCACTATAATAAATGTTTACTGCTTGCAAGAATTTTTAGTTCCATTTCCAAACATTTATTTACTCAAGCAAAATGTCGTCTCCATCCATATTGTTAGAGATAGAATGTAATTATGTTGTGGAAGATTTGTTATTCGTCAAATCTTTTGGTGCCAGAGATTTTATAGATCAATTGAATATTATTTTGAATGGACAACCTACACCGTTGCTTCCCGATTTAAAGACGATAACAAAAAAGTGTACTCGATATTTGAGAAATGAAAATTACGATGCAATCAGCTGGATGTGTGGATGCACAAAATTATCGAAATTGCATTGTTGGCCATGCCTTCTGTTTTCAAGCGAGATAATATCTGGACCAAGTCTGGAGTTTCAGATTTTAATAATCTGCACAACTTACACAAACGACACTCGCTAACACAGAGTCACATCGTTTCTGTCATAGCTCTAAAACAGTTTGGGAAAACTAGAATAGAAACTTCACTAAGTCAGCAATTCAGAATCGACAAAGAAAAACACAATGAGCTTGTTAGAAATAACATTGTAAGACGTCTCATTGATGGCACCTGTTTTTAAGCAGAAAATGAGTTTCCTTTCCGTGGACATGATGAATCTAGGGTGTCTTCGAATAAAGGAAACTATGTTGAGTTAGTCAAACTGTTAACTAGCATTGACAAGAAATTTGATGCACATCTTAAAAGTGCCACTTTTATCTGGGTTGTCCAGTGATATTGAAAATGATTTAATACAGTGTATTTCACAAATGGTAATATTAGAAATAGAAAGGGAACTAATAGACTCCCTGTTTGTTACAGTTATACTGGACGAAACAACTGATGTAACAAATAAATGCCAAGTATCTACACTGTTAACAAAGAAGGGGAGGTGCAGGAAAGGATTTTTGGTTTTAATGACTTTAGCAAGGACAGTACAGCAAATGCTTTAGCCCAACATGTATTTGCTATTTTGTATGAATATTAGTGTGAGGAAAACGTACAATGGAGCTGCAACTATGGTAGGGGAGCATAACGGGTTACAAGCTCAGATCAAAGCCAAGTACAGTCAAGCGTTGCTTGTCCACTGTTACGGTCATAGAATAAACCTGGTATTAAAGAACAGTGTAAATGGTATAAAACAATGCAAAATAATTTTCTCAACATTATCAGGGCTTGCTTCATATTTTTGCCAGTCATCTAAACGAACATTTGCTCTTGATCAAAAAGTCAGAAAAAGGTTTCCAAAAGTAGCACCAGCACGGTGGAACTATAACAGTAGATTCGTCTCTACGGTGTTAAAATACAAGGAAGATGTTTTTTGACCTTTTAATTCAATAATTCAAACACAGAGATCACTGGGACATTGGCGAAATGGGCTTCACGAATTTGACTTTAACTTTATGCTTCATCTGTTCATTTCTGTTCTACCACAAGGGGATTTAATATTTGAGGTGTTGCAGGCAAAGATTTCTGACATTGGATACCACATGAAACAAATTTATATTTTTCACCAGTATCTAGATGGCATGAGAAATAACTTTGATATTTTTTGGTTGGAATTTGAGAGTTGCAATGAATATGAACATTGTAGTAAAAGACTACGAATTGATAATGTCTCAGATGATCACAAAGGTTCATATGGGAGACTGTACTATGATTTGCTGAAATACTTGTGAAAGGAGAGAATGAGTGACACAGTTCTTGAAGTATATAAGCTTGTTAATCTAATGGTGACCATTCCAGCTAAAAGTGCCGCCAGTGAACGATTATTTTCAGCTATAAAAAGAATCAAGACTACTTAAGCAATTCTCAGAGTGAAAATAGACTATCTGCCCTATGACTAATATCTATTGAAAAGAAACTAATTTCAAAATTGAAAACAAAAACCTTTGCTCTACCATGATGTAATTGATTTATTTATATTTACAGAAAACCCGACGTATAGAACTTACATACAAGAAGTAGAATGTGGCTAACATTTTTAGTTTTAGACTTTGCTGTGCAAGTTTAGCACAGACAATAGCGGCGCTTGCACGGCTTAACAAAATCTGGCAAGATAAATGGTTAGCACTACACACGAAAATCAGATTAATGCGTTCACTGATCCTGTCAATATTCCTCTATGCGTGTGAGACATGGACAGTTACAGCTGACCTTCAACGAAGGATACATGCCTTGGAGATGAGATGTTTCCGAAAACTTTTAAACGTCACGTACAAAGATCGAGTTACAAATGAGGAAATTCGAGATAGAATTACAACGGCAATAGGGCCTTTCGAAGACCTCTTGGCAACTGTCAAAAGAAGGAAACTCACTTGGTACGGTCACATATCGAGATCAAATGGTCTTGCAAATACAATCCTCCATGGAAAGGTGCATGGCAGACAACGAAGAGGCCGGCCCAAAAAGAGATGGGAGGACAACATAAAAGAATGGACCAGTCTCCGACCAGAAGAGTCACAAGCAGCGGCATCTGACAGAGAGGGGTGGCATGGGGTTGTGAGGATGTCTTCATGTGTGCCCCAACGACCTCACCGGTTACAGGATGACCTGACCTGACCTGACCTGTGCAAGTTACTCAATCTGTTTTAGCTTTCTACTTTCGTGATGGAACTCAACTGCTAAAATTGAAACCCCAGAATGTTGTGTAGCTACAAAAACAAAGAACAAATGCTATCAAGCGTATCAGTTTAAATGCATGCTACGTTACTGCTAGCTCTGACAACATCAGATGAGGTATGTTTTAAATTCTGGATGATTCAGCTCAAAGAAACAAGTTTTGCTTCATCAAGGTAAATGATACCCATTATAATAATTCACCATCATGTAGCATGTACTTTATAGACCGTCGCTCCCATCACTTTTGTTAAAATAATAATTATTTTTAATTATGAGATAAATATTATTGATAAATTTGTAACATTTGTCTTTAGAATATGTGTTACCTAGATATTATAACTTAACGTTTTTATATTGGTTTAGAAGACTCATCAGAATCTGTAGCCAACCATTCACATTTGCATTACCCTGCTTTAAAAGCTATGCACATCCAATCTATTCTTAAATGCATTAACTGCCTCTGCATTCACCACTTCCTGAGGTAATACATTCCAAGCATTCACCAATCTCTGACTAAAAAAATGTTTCCTAATATTCTTTTGTTAATTTGTAGCTGTGCCCTCTTATTCTTGTTGGTGGTTGTATTTTGAAAAATTTGTTATAGTTTAATTTTACCTTTCCTGTGATTATCTTATAAACCTGTATTAAGCCACCTCAACTTCTTCTCTTTTCTAGACACTTTAGGCCGGTTTTTCTGAGTCTTTCCTCGTAACTGTAATTCTGGAATCCTGCTATCAGTTTTGTCACTCTTCTTTGTATCTTTTCCAGCATGTTTATATGTCCTCTACAATAAGGACTCCACACCTGTACACTGTACTCCAATCTAGGTCTAACTAATGCTTTATTCAGTTTAACAATCACCTCCTTACTCCAGAGTTTAATATTTCTTTTTATCATACCTAACATTGCATTTGCCTTATTTGCTGCTACCTGGACTTTTTCATTCATTTTTCCTGTATGATCTATTATAACCCCTAGATATCTTTCCTTATATATCATTCTAATATTGTTCTCGCTGATTTGCCATTTCACAGACCTCAATATATCCACCTCTGCTATAGATGAAACACTCCTACATAGTTTTGTGTCATCCGCAAATCTTTCAGTTGCGGATCCCATATCAATGTCCAAATTATTTATATATCAAGAACAATATTAGTCCCAAAACTGACCCATGTACACTCCACTTTCTACTTCACACCACTCTTAGCTCCTTATTTATGCCCACTCTCTGCCTTCTTCCTGTTAACCGACTTTCAATTCATTCGGCAACATCCCCATCTATTCCACGTGATTTTAATTTTTTTAATAATCTTCGATGAGGTTCTCTATGAAAAGCCTTTGCAAAATCTACATAAATAACATCCATTGGTTCCCCCTTATCTATCATTTTAGTAACCTCCTCCATGAACTCTAATAGATTTGTTAAGCACAATCTCCCTCTAGTAAACCCATGCTGTATATTTCTGATTAGGTTAAACCTGTCTAGATGCATTACAATGTTTTCTTTTATTATTGACTCTAACAATTTACAGACTATGCTTGTTAAACTTAGTCTAATAAGGGAATCACTCCTGCATCTTTCCAATCTCTTGGAACAATCTCTTTTGCAAGTGATTGAGAACATAATATAGCCAATGGTTTTTCTAGTCAGTCTCTAATTTCAAATAGCATTTTGGATGGATACCATCTTGACCTGGACATTTATCCACTTTCAACCCATCCAATTTTTATAAAACCATTTCCTCCGTAATACAGAATGATTTTAATTCGACTATATCCATTTGACATTTGAAAATATCTATAGGCTATGGGATCTTGGAGCAGTCTTCTTTTGTGTAGACTATGCCAAAGTATTGATTTAGTAGATTAGCTGTCTCCCTATTTTCTCTTATTATTTTACCTGTGCTATTTATGAGAGGGCCTACCTTGTCTTTTGTTCTATGTTTATTTCTAATATAAGAAAAGAAGCTTTTACTATCAGTCTTGATCCTATTAGCAAGTTGTTTTTTAAAGTCTATTTTTGCTGCTTTATTCACTTCCTGAGCTATGTTCTGCTTGTCCAAATATTTTAAATATATTTCTTTTGATTTACCTGCCTTTATATATTTTTTTTCCATACTTTATTTTTAGCTCTTCTACATTTAACTACAATTCTAGTTATCCACCTTTTATGCTTGGTGTTTACCTCCCTACATGGAACTCACTCCACTTTTAGTTGTTCTAAAACTGTTTTGAAACTCTCCCACTCTTGTTCAATATCTGCACCTCTGAAATATCGTTCCAGATTATGTGGCTGGCTGTCTCTTTCATCTTCTGTACATCTGCCTTAGAGTAGTCGTATGCTCGTGAGTTTATATTTATATCTCTCTTTGCTATAAGATTGCAATGGATGATCTGATGGTCACTGGAGCCAAACAGTTCCCCAATGATAACGTTTTCAATTATTTTTTTAGCAAATATATATAAGTGTAATAGTAAATATTAGGTCGAGTATGTTTTTGCCTCTGGTAACTTCCTCTACATGCTGAATAGAAAAATTGTCAGTTATGCACTTAACAAAAGGATTAGACTCTGCAAATGATTCTGCTATATACCATTTTATTTCAGGAAAATTGAAATCCCCCATTAATAATAATTTCCCTGCACTAGCCTTTTTAATGTTATTAATTCTCCTCATCTTAACTTAAAGTCTTTATACTGGTTTAGAAGACCCTGCAGAGTCTGTATACAACCAGTTTCAATTACATCACCTTGCTCTAAAAGCTATACATATCCAATTTATTCTTAAATGCATTAACCGCCCCTGTCTTCACTACCTCCCCTGGCAATGCTTTCCAAGCATTCACCACTCTCTGACTAAAAAAATATTTTCTAATATCTAATCTGGACCTCTCTTTAGTCAACTTGTAGCTATGCCCTCTTGTTATTGTGGGTGGCTGTATTTTTAAAAAAAATTGTTAAAGTCTAATTTATCCATTCCTCTTATATTCATCTTATAAACCTGAATTAGGTCAGGTCAGGTTATCCCGCAACCGGTGAGGTCGTTGGGGCACACATGAAAACATCCTCACAACTCCACGCCATCCCTCTCTGTCAGATGCCGCTGCCTGTGACTCTTCTGGTCGGAGACTGGTCCATTCTTTTATGTTGTCCTCCCATCTCTTTTTGGGTCGGCCTCTTCGTCGTCTGCCATGCACCTTCCCGTGGAGGATTGTGTTTGCAAGACCATTTGATCTCGATATGTGACCATACCAAGTGAGTTTCCTTCTTTTTACAGTTGCCAAGAGATCTTCGAAAGGCCCTATTGTCGTTGTAATTCTATTTCGTATTTCCTCATTTGTAACTCGATCTTTGTACGTGACGTTTAAAAGTTTTCGGAAACGTCTCATCTCCAAGGCCTGTATCCTGCATTGAAGGTCAGCTGTAACTGTCCATGTCTCACACGCATAGAGAAATATTGACAGGACCAGTGTACGCATTAATCTGGTTTTCCTGCGTAGTGCTAACCGTTTATCTTGCCAGATTTTGTTAAGCCGTGCAAGCGCCGCTATTGTCTGTGCTATTCTGGCCAATACTTCACATTTTGATCCTTCATCACTGACAATATTTAAAACAGTTAACTACTTCGAGTTCTTGACTGTTGGCTTTTATCTTGCTGTTGAAGCCCATAGCGTTGTTTGTCATTAGTTTTGTCTTTCCAGCGTTTATCTCCATACCATAGTCAAGAGCTGTTTCATCGAGTCTTCTGACCCATTCCTGGAGTTCTGCTTCTGAACCCGCCAACACGTCAATATCATCTGCAAAACGAAGGTTGGTAATCGTTCGGCCCCCTATCTTGACAGTACCAACGTGACCTCCAAGTGCCTCACTCATAATTCCTTCCAGGAATATATTGAAAAGAGTTGGAGAGAGTGTACACCCCTGTCTCACACCAACTGATGTGCGAAACCAGTCTCCTCATCTCCCATTCACAAGAACTGCACTAGACGCCTTGTTATACAGGTGTTCAAGGACAGTTATATTTCCGTTGATATTATACATCCTCATGGTTGCCCAAAGCGCTTTATGCCATGCCCTATCAAACGTCTTCTTAAAATCCACAAACACATGATACAGTGTTTGCTTCTGTTCTAGACATTTCTCCCTTAGCAGCCTTAAATTAAATATCTGTTCTGTAGTGCTTCTTCCCTGTCTGAACCCTGCTTGCTCCTCGGCAATAATGTTCTGTGCTTGTGGTTTCAATCGGTCGAGGATTAATTTAAGCATGACCTTGCTAGGGTTGCTAATGAGGCTTATTGTTCTGTAATTTTGGCACAGCTTTAGGTTTCCAGATTTATGTAGCGGTATAACTATTGATTTCGTCCATAAGTCCGGCCAGTTTTCTGTCGCCCATATTTTGTTACAGATGTGTGTCAGGCCTTCCACCACTACCTCTCCACAGTATAATAAAATGCCCCCTCCCTTAGCCTTGTCCCCAACTACCCTATCCTTCCTTAACATTCTAAATCCCTCTATTTCAAGTTCAATATCCACAATGTCTTTATATGTCCGTGATTATGTTAATCCTATTAAATCTGGCTTTTCTTCCTTTACATACAGTTCCAATTCTTCTTGTTTATTTACTATGCTTCTAACATTTGCATAAAAACATTTTAGAGTACTGTGTTGTTGTTTTTCCCGTTTCTGATTTTGATTTTTTAGTTGAATTACTGTATGTCGTTTCCAATGCCACCTAAGGTGTGTAGATTTTCTTGTTTTGTGTCCACTGCTTGCTTTGATCAGCATAACACAGCACCATTTCAGAATACAGAGGTATGCAAGTCTACTTTTGACCTCCCGTGTTATAGGAGAAGTGGTAGGTAACTTCAGCCATAGTGTAAGTAGGTCAGCACATGTGTAATATCAAGTAGGTTCAGTGCTGTAGCAAAACTGACTGGCTGTCACCATTGTACTGTGTCCAACATTATTCATGTCCTTTATACTGGCACTGATTTCAAACAATGTGAAGGGCTCCAAACACGTGAAGTTCAGACGTTTGCACTGAGCCGATAAGAAACAACACAGTCACATGGTTTCATGGTAACCAAACCCTACCTCGAATAGCTGAGCGATGACCTTGCCAGAATACTCGAATGAAAAACACCACAAAACTAACTAGCAACCAATTTCATGGAAAAATACGTGGTGAGGTGGATACAGCCAGAAGTCATCATATAAGTAATAACAAACAAAGGTACGGTAAAATCGATATGGGTGTTGGGTTCCCTAAGATTGCTTACAGTTCTGAGAAGGTCACCCCCTCGCCACTGCCTTGGATATTCCTAATTGTCGTTTCTCATTAGCCAGCAGATCTCAGTCATTTCAGAGCTTTCCTTTTCTAAATCACAAAGATAGTGTCAGCCTCTTTGATTGCTAACACACCCACATTCATTTGCTAAGGCAATGTGTTCTACATTTGCAGTGTTGATGTTTCAAAATGTCTATAACAAAGTTTTTGAAATGTGTGATGCCTGCTGTTTGTTTAGTTAAACCAGGTTAAATTTGGATTGTATTAGCATACCTTCATTAAATGTATTTTATTATCCTTACTGCAGTTAACACATTTATTTTTAGTTTCATAAACATCATTATTATTATACAATGGGATGCAACCGTTACTCACCACCAACATATTTCCCCGCTTTTGTCTTCAGTTAAGCGTGTGATTCACTGTTTGATTTCCTCTTCCACTGTTCTTCTCGCTCCAGACTCTTTTTGACCTCCTGACTTCTGGCTTTACTTGTAGGCTGAATGGCTAGATGATGCAGCAAAGTTATCACAGGAGTAAGAATGTTAAGCTCATAGACATAACACAAGAGATAATAAAAAATAAAGAACGTTAGGCTTCCCAAGAAATTCTTTTCTTCCTTATTAGACTTGTAGATTGTTTATTTCTTTTCTTCCTTATTAGACTTGTAGATTGCTTATTTCTTTTCTTCCTTATTAGACTTGTAGATTGCTTATTTCTTTTCTTCCTTATTAGACTTGTAGGTTGCTTATTTATTTTCTTCCTTATTAGACTTGTAGATTGCTTATTTCTTTTCTTCCTTATTAGACTTGTAGGTTGCTTATTTCTTTTCTTCCTTATTAGACTTGTAGATTGCTTATTTCTTTTCTTCCTTATTAGACTTGTAGATTGCTTATTTCTTTTCTTCCTTATTAGACTTGTAGATTGCTTATTTCTTTTCTTTCTTTCTTCATCTTCGTCAGTGTTTGTCCTGAAAAAGATGTTGTGTTGCAGTTTACAGTCTTCTCACTGCGAACACACCAATTCCTTTTTTCAGACTACACTAGTGCAGCCTGTTTCCAAGGCAACATCTTGGAGGTGGAATAGGGTCTTGGTCAGCAATGAGTCACTGGTTGCTGTCAGCTCATTGGATTTGCTGGATTTTCAGCCCCCTTGCCTTTCTGTTGTTTACTGTTTGTGTGTGTATTCTAGTTGAGTTGCTTATACAATTCCTGGTCTTGTAATTCTTTGGCTCCATCATTTTGTGATGTTTTACAGTTTGTATATCAATGATGGTTGGTGGACTCAGGAATTATGTAATCACTTTTGCAAGTATGGTTGAAGATTGAGGATGCAGGTAAAAATGTTCTAGGGCCTGCTTTGATTTTGCCAAGGAAACGACAGACTTAACAGAAGTAACTTTGCATCCAACTCAAAGGAATTTACACTCAAGGACCCATTCAGTGATGTCATTATTATATTATAATTTTAGTACACAATTAATATGGGCTTTATTGTGGGACAAAATAAGCTATGAACATTAATCTCTGCTCCTGAAAGTTGACATTTTTGGAGAAGGCCCCAAACAATAAATTCATATGTCAGTAATTGAAATAATATATAGATTCGGATATGTGTACACAAATAATGTTTTTTAAATAAAATAAATTATTTTTTAAATGCATTACTTGTAGGAAAACATTAAAAAATCTAGTCTCCTTTACTTTTTCACAAATCATCAATGACATCGTATATGATTAAGAGGAAAACAAATGAGGAACAAATTGATTTTGGTGTCAAATTCATCAAAGAATATACTTAGTTCCTACAAAACAACAACAGTACTGACGCCTATCTAGAAATAGAAAATATCAAAGAAAGATTTGTGTCCATGCTAGGGGAAGTTCTAAACAAAATATACTGCAGACTTCCATTTGTGAGACACATTTCAAAATCCCTCCGAACTGAGTCATGTGATCATTGTAAATCAGGTTTAAATAGTCCAATTCTTTAACCTGACATTTTAATTCCCTGTGGAACACATCGGTATCATCGAAGAACAATGTATTTTGTTGACAAGAAAGAAGAAACTGTATATAAGAAAGACTACCTACAGTAACAATTTTGTTAATTTGCGTATTGCATCTGTCATTCAAAGTGCTCGCACCATTGCTCTTACTTATCTCATAACCCAAGTTAGCAGCGCAGTAGTGGAGAAATATTCTCTCTTGTGTCCTCAGTGGGATCAAGTTTCTGAGCAGTGCATGAGCTACAGTGGTCAGCCACCCATAGCTGACTGCTACCGTGTAATGAAAGAAAGGATAACAAGAAGAGCTACAAAAATGATCGTGGGATTCCAGAATTATAGTTATGAGGAGAGACTTAGAAAAACTGGTCTGCAGTGTCTAGAAAAGAGAAGAATTCGAGGTGACAATACAGGTTTATAAATTGATCAATGGAAAGGATAAATTAGACTATAACACGTTTTTCAAAGTTCAACCGACTACAATAACTAGAGGGCATAGCTTGAAATTATTTAAAAGAAGATCCAGATTGGATATTAGGAAACATTTTTTCAGTCAGAGAGTGGTTAATGCTTGGAATGCATTGCTACAGGATGTGGTGGAGTGGTGGTCAGTTAATGCCTTCAAGAATAGATTGGATGATCACAGTCATTTTTAGAGTGAAATAAACTGGTTGTATACAGACTCTGTGGAGTCTTCTAAATCAGTATAATGAAGTTAAGTTAAGTTGTCAGGTCCAGCTAACCAGAGCTGCCAAGACCCTTCTATACCTCTACAGGATAACAGAGCAGACTGGCTAGAGAGAAAGGATCGAAGAGAGAAGGCTAACCCGGTACTCAAAAATGTCTGCTGAAGTTGGATATGTCGAACCGAAAGGTGCAAATATCGCAGTCAAGCTGTAAACCACGACACAAAGCGTTCCGTTCTCTGGACGACATCATGCTATTTGCAAAGTCCTTTTCATGGCTTGGTAGCGAGAGATTGAGAACGAACGAAGAAGAAGAAGTATCCTCAGTCAAAACTAAGGCGCGAAATAAAACGCGGCTAAATCCTCTGGTCGCCTCTGTTAGAATCATCTGGGAACTACTCTTTAAAACAAATTGTTGCACGAATTTTTCTCCATCGTTAACAATACTAAAAGACACAGTCTATGTCGCAGGTTCGCTGGTTGTTATGTAAATAACATTAATAAACAGGATATGGCAATAATGATATGGTGCTTTTTATGGGATTTTATGAAGGTAAATATATTTTAAGTTTTGGCATGTTTTCATAACATGAAATAGAGAAAGACTGCAACTATACAGATAAATAACAAATGATGAAGCTTCATGTAGAGTTTAAAAAAGAAAGTGAGGTAGAGATGTATGTTGTCCTCTGACCTGTTTTCTCTGTATAGCGAATTTATCTTGCGATCCATAGAGACAATGCCAGGAGTTTCAATTGGTGAACAGGACAAACAATTTGCGTTAGGATAATGGCACTGTGTTGATAGAGTGCAGAATGAGTCAGGCATACAAGAAGTGATTAACATTGTAATTCTTCAAAGCAAAAATAAAGGTCCCAGCTTAAATCACAAGAAATCAGATGTAATGATAATAGTCCATCATATCATATCATTGCCAAACCCTATAAACACGAGTGGGGAAGACTCGTTAGTCCTGCAAGACAACTTCCCTAAGAGAGACAACTCTGACCAAAAACAACTGCTGCCTTGCAGATAGGATGGGGACAGCCAAAGGCTAAGGAGGGCATCCCTACAGAAACGCCTGTTGAAATCGGATGCACTGAGCCACAGGCTTAACAAAATAAAACAGTGCAACGTAAATATCGCTGTAAACAGCGTAAGAAGAAGAAGTAATGATAGTAACTACGAAACATAAATCACTAAATTGATATATAAAGTTGACACGAGATGGAACTAAAACAAGAACACACATTTCAATACTAAAGGCGAAAGGCATCCATATCAGATCTGATGGGAGATGCACTTACAAAATATAGAATAGCCCAGGCAAAATCAGGCTTCCAGGGCATGAGGGGAATTTTGTGCAACAAAACACTATCACTGGAATTAAGGAAGATAGTTCTTGGATGTTACGTGGGACCAGTACTGACATACGACAGCGAGTCATAGACAATCAGCAGGCAAACCCAGAGATCACTGCAGGCAACGGAAATGTGGTTTTACAGAAGAATGTTGAGAATTCCGTGAACTGCAAAGAAAGCTAATAACTGGTGCTTGAAGAGGCACGGGCACAAATTACAGCTTATAGAAACCATTAGTCATTATTTTTTTAGGCACCTCGTGAGAACTGGCGGGTTGAAACACATGGTGACAACGGGCAGAATCGCGGGGAAGATGGAAAGAGAGAGGAAAAGTGAGAGAATATTGGACAGCTTGAAGGAAGGGCATTGGAAACGATCAACGACAGAACTGATAAATAGCACACGTGTTAAGAGGGAGTGAAGATCCATGTACGCCAACGCCGACCGGCAGGGTACTTGATGATGATGATGTTTTCACAATTTCCATCTGGCAACCTTGCTTGGAGAACATATTCCATTGTTTGTTTATTCTTCCAGTGCATAACACATGTTTGTCTGTTCGATTTTGTACATGTGAACCAGGCGAGAGTCGACATTTAATTCTGCGGTGGTAGGTTCGCAGTATAAATAATGTCACTTGATTCCCTCTATCTCATATTTATTTAAACCGCCTGTACAAAGTGTTATGTACACCACCGTTACGCCAACCATCTGTGCAACAGTGTTGTGTACAATACTGCTATGCTAACAAGCCAACTCCAGTCAAATTAGGTACTAGCCCACACCACGTGATCACTGTAGTAGTGAGTGACACGCAGATGAAGCCAAGCATAGCGCAGCCTCCCCGACCCACCTTCATCAGCACGCTCGCGATGTACGAAAGCTACTGCAACCCGCCACCTAACGCCATTTTCATGACGCACAAAAGAGTAAACAAACTCATTGTTGGCATTCAATAACAACAAAGACTAATAACCCCAAAGAACACATATCTAATTATACTTGATCAACTACATCTGCGAGTCGTATATCTTTCTGCTGAATTATTTTGTTATGGTTTATAGTTCTGCCCCGAGGACATTGTTTTCTGTGTAAATGATTATCTCGTGGCTGTCGTTCTCAATTCATTGTTTGTTTTGTACGCATTATTCATGAACAACACAGTCAATTCATTTCCTTTTTTCAAACTTTAACATCGATGTCTCTTGCTCTGTTTATTTTATTGACAATTTAAGTAGTGCTATAAACACTAGTTTTAAAATTATTGCACATAATAATCATAACAAATTTCTAAATAACATTTGTGTGAAGTGAGGTGAAATTTACATACGAGCTGAAATATGAGATATTGCACCTGGCACTAAGGGGGGGGGGGGGCAATTGCTGTTGTTGTTTGCCCTCGATGAGTAAGATTACTCCTCTTTGCGCCCTGAAAAGGGCGTTTCATGGCGGGCTGTAGTAGCTTTCCCCCCTTCTCGGTTAAGGTGAACCGTGGTCATCTATGTGCTATGCTTGGCTTCATCTGCGTGATCATGTCAATCTACATCTCATCAGCTAGACTGCATCGAAAACAGCCTGTTTCCGGGGAGAGCTATATGGAAGAGAGTTTAGTCTTGGTCAGAATATTGTGCCCACCCTGACGCCACGTTCTGGTCAATACGTTGTTTATGTTCTAATTTTTAAAAGTGTCTTCTTTTAATCGGGCTGCTGAATGAGGTCAATAAACTTAAGGTCAGGTGTTTGACCGAGGTCAGGAAGTGAGGAAGAATTCTGTTTGTGTGAACCATCGGTGTCGCCTTCGCCAAGGAGGGATGATATAAGGATTTTCTTATTTACGGTATTGTACTGTGTGTGA
>JAVGWX010000013.1:19598686-19623686 GCA_036924085.1 Ariolimax columbianus
TGTTCTTGTTGTTGTTCTTGTTCTTGTTCTTGTTCTTGTTCTTGTTGTTGTTCTTGTTGTTGTTCTTGTTGTTGTTCTTGTTGTTGTTCTTGTTCTTGTTGTTGTTCTTGTTCTTGTTCTTGTTCTTGTTGTTGTTTTTGTTGTTGTTCTTGTTCTTGTTGTTGTTCTTGTTCTTGTTCTTGTTGTTGTTCTTGTTCTTGTTCTTGTTCTTGTTCTTGTTGTTGTTCTTGTTGTTGTTCTTGTTGTTGTTCTTGTTGTTGTTCTTGTTCTCTTTCTTGTTGTTGTTCTTGTTGTTGTTCTTGTTCTTGTTGTTGTTCTTGTTCTTGTTCTTGTTGTTGTTCTTGTTCTTGTTCTTGTTGTTGTTGTTGTTCTTGTTCTTGTTCTTGTTCTTGTTCTTGTTCTTGTTCTTGTTCTTGTTCTTGAACTTGTTGTTGTTCTTGTTCTTGTTCTTGTTCTTGTTCTTGTCGTTGTTCTTGTTGTTGTTCTTGTTCTTGTTGTTGTTCTTGTTCTTGTTCTTGTTGTTGTTCTTGTTCTTGTTGTTGTTCTTGTTCTTGTTCTTGTTCTTGTTGTTGTTCTTGTTCTTGTTCTTGTTCTTGTTCTTGTTGTTGTTCTTGTTCTTGTTGTTGTTCTTGTTCTTGTTCTTGTTCTTGTTCTTGTTCTTGTTCTTGTTCTTGTTCTTGTTGTTGTTCTTGTTGTTGTTCTTGTTCTTGTTGTTGTTCTTGTTCTTGTTGTTGTTCTTGTTCTTGTTGTTGTTCTTGTTCTTGTTGTTGTTCTTGTTCTTGTTGTTGTTCTTGTTCTTGTTCTTGTTCTTGTTGTTGTTCTTGTTCTTGTTCTTGTTCTTGTTCTTGTTCTTGTTGTTGTTCTTGTTCTTGAACTTGTTGTTGTTCTTGTTCTTGTTCTTGTTCTTGTTCTTGTTGTTGTTCTTGTTCTTGTTCTTGTTCTTGTTGTTGTTCTTGTTCTTGTTCTTGTTGTTGTTCTTGTTGTTGTTCTTGTTCTTGTTGTTGTTCTTGTTGTTGTTCTTGTTCTTGTTGTTGTTCGAGAGCTGCCTCTACTAGATTGAGTCGGCCCTAGTTGGTTTGTAGTGCAATGCAATGCTCCTCAGTAGGCTAAACGCTATGGGCATACGAGTGTCGATCCCCACCTCATTGATCAGACAGTCTTTTTCAACTTGCACAAACGAAGACATGATGTGGGGATCTTGATCAGTGTTTCGCCCTACCTTGATTACTCTTCGCTCCCATGGGAAACTGAAAAACCTGCTGATTACATCAATCATCGGGATTAACCCTTTGGTCCAATTTGAAGCATAAGCAACTACTTCGGTGGCCCCCATCCTTACAGGAAGCCCGTCTCCGACTACGCATAGTCATTCATCTTTTTTTATCAGCAAAGGCCTCCATAGCAGCTTGTCACTTTGCATCACGTCTGAATCTGAACATGTACAGTGGTTGATTAAACAGCTAATCTTTTTACATTATAAATTTACTAGCTCCATGCACATCCCTCTTCATTAGCCTTTTTTTGGACAGTTACACTGGGCCTGTTTTTTGCAGCACCCTAGATGGTCTATGTGTGTTCAAATGGTGTGAACACACAATACAGTTGTTTAAAATTAAAATATAAAACAGATCATTCTTTTGCTTTCATTAATTCAGACCTAAATATAATATTCGAATTAGGGAGAAGAAAACAGAAACTATGAGGAACAGTAAAACACCTGGGTCATTCAACATAATTATAAATTATATTGCTCTTAAACGGGCGCGTGCGTTCAAGTATTTTGGCAGTGTTTTTTTTCAGCATACATCAGATTCGACGGGTAAATGAAGACTAGGTGTTAGAAAGCATCTGCGGTAACTTATCAGCTGTCACCACTGCTTAGACACCCGAGCATTAGTGTAACAACAGAGCAACAGTTGATAAACAGTATGTTTCTGCCGACTCTGTGCTACTAGTGCCTGCCAAACATGGGTTCTGTCCAGGGCGCGTGAGAGCAGAATTTCGACTTGTGAAATGAAGTGTTTGGGAAAGGTCATCGGTGATACCAGGAGAGACAGAATGCGAATCGACAACATTCGAAGTATGGTCTACATAACGTCTTGTGTCGAATACATTTTCAGGCACAACATACGTTGGTTTGGTCACCTCATGAGAATGTACACTCATCAACTTCCACTGATGGCTTACAACGCTGGTTAATCTGGCCACATCGCAAGGGGGCGGCCGCAATGCAGGCTGAGTACATGATACTAGAGTGAGTGTGCAACGAGACACCGGCTAACATTGATTGACGCAACGCATTTGGCGCAGAACAGACGACATAAACTCCCAACGGCGCTTAACATGGAAAGAAAACTAATTAACGAGTTCAGACCTTGCACTTGACAAGGGCGAGCTTGATTTAGTGTATATTCTGTCGTAATGTCTTTCTGTATCTGATTGATTGCGTAGGACAGGTTAACTTGACAATTCAGAAAAGAGCAAGTCTGAGATAAGTTTGAGAGCGAGTCTGTGATAGCTTTGCGAGTGAATCTGTGATAAGTTTGAGAGCGAGTTTGTGAAAAGTTTGAGAGCGAGGCTGGGGTAAATTTGAGCGCGATTTTGTGGTAGGATTGAAAATTAGTCTGTGATAAGATTCAGAGTGAGTCTGTGAAAAGATTGAGAACGAGTCTGTGTTAGGTTTGAGAGCTAGATTGTGATAAACTAAGGAGGTCCTTTAGTATTAAAATTTACAAATAACCCGTTTTGACGCCAATAACGTGCTCGTCTGTGTCGTATGGGAGAACGTATATGTTTTTTCATAACACCAGACATTTTCCTTAATTCTTTCAGCTCCTGCAGGAATTTCGTGAGAAAAGGTGTCATGCACAGATATTATCAAGAAATATGTCTGACTTTAGGCATGGAAGGTAATCTCACTCACAAAGACGGATAGACAGGTCCCTGATGTTACAAAAGCGATCCAAGTATGCACTCACTGAAGATTTTTGCTACTTGTATTAACATAAGCTAACATTCCTCTGTCGTGAACCGTCTTAAAACTGTGAGTCATGTGGTCATTATGATTGGGCTAGTCACAATTTGAAGCGCCTGAACTGCACTCCACCAGGGGGCGCGATGAGCAATGGCCTGGTGAAACAAAGAGCGTGTGACATCGCTTTTTTAAAAAGAAGCGACGAAACAAAAATGAAAACTGGGACAAGCCTGGAACGGATTGGGAAAGGGGGAACAAGCAATGACCGTCAGATTATTGTTGTTTGTGTTAGTTCTTTTTGTTGTTTTTCTTTGTAAATTGTCAAAGCACTTTTGGCCGTAAACTTTGGTCTCGGTGTCAATGATAGATGGAAGAAGCCATATTGTAGATCAAGCATACCTAATATGGGATCCGCCCACACCTTGAGTTCGTCTACACCTGGTGTCCGTCTACACATAATGTTAGCCTACACCTTTGATCCGCTTATACATCGGGCCCTTCTTTACATGAGGCCGCCTACATCTAGAGTCCACATACACCTGTGACACCGCCTACATATGAGGTCCGCTTGTAACTTGGGTCCTCCTACACCATGGTTCTCATTACAGCCGGGGTCCGCTGCATGTGGTGTTCGTCTACACCAGGGATCTGCTCACAGCTGCAGTACTCCTACACATGGGATCCAGTTATAATTAGGGTTAGTCTACACATGGCCTCCAGCTATACTTGGGGTCGGTGAGGTAAACTAACGTCTGGTCAAACACAACATACTGATCAGAAATGTTAGTCAGGGTCAGGCAAAATATACTCACCAAGACCCTTACCTCGGCTTCCTCGCAGCCCTCCCTGGAAACTTGCTGTATTCATAGCAGCCTGGCTAACGAGGTAAGGGATCGACGGGATCCCCGTAGTAGTGAGCGACACGCAGATGAAGCCAAGCATAGCCCGATCAGTCGACACCGGCATTTTTTTAAACGTGGATTTGCTGGTAAAACTTCTCCTGATCTCTGGGTAGTGTGTGATCTGACTGCCCTGATCTCTGGGTAGTGTGATCTGACTGCCACGATCGAGCAAGTTAAGAATCCCTTGTCAGTTAGAAATCGACAAGAGTAGGTTTAACGTCTGCTACTAGAACAAAATTCAAAATTCTAGTTTAAAATCTACCCAAATTAGTTGTACCTACTCCCAGGTCTAGTAAGTCTAAAATACGTACCACTGGTAGCCTTCGGCTACCTGGCAACAGACATCAACATGCCTGTTTGAATACCGGGATTACAAGTGTTCTTCAAGTACATTGAAAATTCTTCTACCATTACAGTTTTATACCACACAGTTAGTAATCTTTTACCCCCAGTGTAGTAGATAGTGTAGCAGCAGTCGTAATATTGCCTCTGTCACACAAACAGATGACGTCCTACCCGAAACCGTTCGGCCATTTACACACCAGACGGCAGAAAACATCAATATTTTAATTTAAAATATTCATACATTATCTCGTATTATATACGAGGCGTGTTCATATGAAACCGGACCAAACTGCAACAAGTTAACATACGTACGATGCACATGATTACGTCACTTCTGGAGTAAACAGCACATGCCAACCGTCAAGTTTGCAAAATTTCATTATGCTTAGACTGATAGTTTCCTCAGCAGGCCATTGAAAACATGCGGATGTGATACGGAATCCGACCAGAGTTGATCAGCAGGCGGTGATTCGGTTTCCAACAGCTGAAGGATGTCGACCAGTTGTCACTGATCGCACAATACAGGGAGTGTATGATGACAAAAGTTTGTCGAAGGCAACAATTTAAAAAACTGGACAACGATGTTTAAAGAAGGATGCGAGTGAACGAAAGATCTTCCGAGAACAGGTTAGGTGCATATTGTCGCGTTAACTCGCGTCCTTCTTTAAACATCGTTGTCCAGTACTTCACTGTTATCTTCGACACACTTTTGTCACCATACACTGCCTGCATTCTGCGATGAATGTCAACTGGTCGACATCCTTCAGCTGTTAGAAACCGAATCACCGCTCGCTGATCAACTCTAGACGGGTTCCGCATTACACCCGCCATGTTTTCAATGGTCTGCTGGGGAAACTATAAGTCGGATGATAATCATATTTTCCAAATTTAATGGTTGGTATGTTCTGTTTACACCTGAAGTTACGTCATCATGCGCGTCGTACGTATGTTCACTTGTTGCAGTTTGGTCTGGTTTCATTAGAACAAGCCTCGTATGTTCAAATTTTAACGAATAATATTCAAACAAAGTCGTACTACAAATATTTACACTTAATAGTCCTTTATACACATGCTGCAGACCATACATTTCACACAGAGCATATTCAAACGAAGCGCTCATTCGTACTACAAATATTTACACATCATATGTTCACACGCAGAAAACGGAACACATCACACCTTTGAAACTTAACATCATCAAACAGAACATTACTATATTTTGCAAACTTACACATCCGACGTTCTTGTACAGACAGCTTGATGAACAATATATTTTACACTGAAGACATTCAACGGGACATTAACCAAAGCCACGTTTATTTTATAGTCAATACATCCAAAGTATGCGTTAACCAGAGACACGTATATTTTACACTGAATACATTCAAACTAAACATTAGCCAATGCCACGCCTATTTTGCAGTGAACATATCCAAACTATATATCAACCAGTGCCACATATATTTTTCTGATATCTCTTGTTTTTATTCAAGTTCATATTGGGAATGGTGTGTGGGGGGGGGGGGGGGTGGCTGATAGAGGGGAGGCAATGAGTAAGGCTTGTCACGGTCCATCATATCTGCAGCCTGGCTCATATATTACCAAGGAATCGTTCACTGCTGGCCACTGATTTTCCATGTTATTGACAGTGATGATGTACTTGATTGATGTTGCATGCATCCTCTTTCCAGTGAACGGCAGGAGCGGGGTCAGCAAGCGTGTCATCTGGAAATCCAGAAGTGAGTAATGGGGAAGTGTCCATGGCGTACTTTAGACGGAGCGATCTGGTGTTTGATGTGGTTCGCAAATCATCACGGACGATGCGGAACGTCTAAACGTTTTGTGAGGTTGAGTGCACGTGTGTTGCCAAGGTCAGAATGTTCAGCAAAGTACAGTAAGACTGCAACCTGCCAGGATTTTCGGACTAGGCATTAGTTTTGGGTATGTGTCCAAATCTAGAATTTTCAAGGAATTAGAATAATGCTTCTAGACCACATGTAGAAGAGGAGCTACTAAGTCAATAAATGGTGTTGGGGGAAAATGATTTAATTTCCGATAATTGGGTGGATGGGGAATTTGAGATCTATTATCAGTTTCAGACTAGACCACGACTCGTGCAATCGAGTATTTGCCAATCACAACAGAGAGCTTATTCAAATCAGACGTTTGTCGAACGGGAAGAGTTGACTAAATGAATTCAGTGGGAGTGTTTACAGCCAGCGAGCAACAGGAACCGCCATTATCTATGCTCTTCATCATATGCATACCAAGACGCGGTACCAATTAATCTGTTGGTAGTGCATTATAGCAACTACTTCATAATAGGTTGAATCAGTCATTAATTCGTTACCTGTCGCCACCAGATATTGGAGAGTATGTCTAATACTGCATCCCGCTTACCATAATCAGCTTTTAAGGAAAAATGGTTCCAATCTTTTGCAGTGCGGTTCCGCAGTACTAGCTTTAATATGATGAGTCTGCCAGCCACATGCACAAGCTTCTTTAGTCGCCTCTTACGATATACTGGTAAGGATTGAGGCAGTTCTCTTCTTATTACCTGAACAAAATACTTGGGTGTGTTTAACAAATAAATTAATTTCTTTCCCTGCTTGGGGAATAGTAACTGTGTTGTGAAGTATTTAAGCAATGGGGGTGAGGGGTGAAGGGAGATAACTTGTGCTTGGGGAATAGTAGCTGTGTTGTGAAGTCTGGATGAAGAGGGGGGGGGGGGGTGTAAAGGGAGATAACTTGTGCTTGGGGAAAAGTAACTATGTTGTGAAGTCTGGAAGGAAAGGGAGAGGGGGTGTGAAGGGAGATAACTTGTGCTTGGGGAAAAGTCACTATGTTGTGAAGTCTGGAAGGAAAGGGAGAGGGGGTGTGAAGGGAGATAACTTGTGCTTGGGGAATGGTAACTGTGTTGTGAAGTCTGTAAGGAAGGGGGTGGGGTGGTTTGAATGGAGATAACGTGTGCTTGGGGAATAATCATTTAGTTGAGAAGTACTGAGGGAATAATAACTTGTGCTTATTGAATAATAGCTGTGTTGAGAAGTGGTTGGGGGAGGGGGTGGGGGGGGGGGTTGTGAGATAACCATTACTTGGGGAATAATAGCTGTGTTGAGAAGTGTCAGGTCATCCCGTAACCGGTGAGGTCAGTGGGGCACACATGAAGACATCCTCACAAACCCACGTCATCCTTCTCCGTCAGCTGCCGCTGCCTGTGCCTCTTCTGGTCAGAGATTGGTCCATTCTTTTAAGTTGTCCTCCCACCTCTTAATAAATTATTTTATGTCCCGATTGCTTTGTGAAATTTGATAATTTTGTGTGTTAAGAAGCGGTTGGGGGTAAGGGGGTTATTAACTTATTTTATATATTGACAGTTTTTTAAAACATTAAAGTTAATGTTGATAAGTTTATAATACGTTATGTAATGTGATGATTGATTGAAAATAATAAATGAGTTTATGTGTTGATAGGTTGATGTGAGAAATATAATTTTCTATATGTTGTGCGGGTGGTGTGAAAAAAGTGGGTGTGGGGTGGCCGGAAAGGGGATTATAACTTATTTCATGTGTAGGGAGATGAAAGGAATAAGGATTTGCTGTATAAGTTGAGAAGTGAGGCAATAATTACTTACTTTATGTTATGAGAGCTGGAGGAATAATAACTTATTTTATGTTACAAGTGGGGTGGTGGAATTGTAACATTTTATGTAATGAGAGGTAGAGGAATAATAATAAAATGTTATTTCTTGAGCGGTGGAGGAAATATAACTTATTTTATGTTATGAGAGGTGGAGGAATAATAAATTATTTCATGTTATGAGAGGTGGAGAAATAATAATAATTTATTTTATGTTATGAGGGGTGGAGTAATAATAATAAATTGTTTTATGTCTTGAGGAATATTAATTTATTTTATGGGTTTTTAAATTGAGAATTACATATTTTATAAGTTGAGAAGTGGGGCAATAGTTACTTATGTTATATTATAGGAGGTGAAGGAATAATAACTTCTTTTGTTATGAGAGGTGGAGAAATAATAATTTAATTTTTTTGTAATGGGAGATGAGGGAATAATTATTATTTTTTTTTGTAATGGGAGAAGAGGGAATAATAATTTATTTATTTTTGTAATGGGAGATGAGGGAATAATAATTTTTTTTTTTTGTAATCGGAGATGACGGAATAATAATTTATTTTGTGTTATGAGACGTGGAGGAATAATACTTTATTGTTGTGGACATCAGCCTTCACATTTTCGCTCTATTAGTTGCCAATTGTAATCGATGATTGGAAATCATCAAACGGTTTATCTTTTGTCTTCATGATGTAACTTGCGCTGCATTTGGATTGTAATGAGCACGACAATGTGCTGGCCTTCAGCCTCCCTCTCTCGTCCCAAACTAACGTGGACCAATGGCAATCCATCAGTCCAGACGACTGGATGTAACATGTTGCATGCACTCTGGTCATACATCACTTGAGACCAGGAGTCGCTTAAAACTTGAAGGATTCGATCGTTTCTGTTCATCGCTTCGAGAGGCGAGTGCTCTATCTCTTAACAACAGCTTATTATGGAAGCAATGACGGCCACATTTTCTGGTCCTTAATCTTATTATCTGTACAAGAAGCCTGTGTCCGAACAACTGTAGTGGCATTTCCATAGCATTTGGTATGTTGCAAGCCTCGTGCACAATCGTCTTTAGTCGCCATTTTAGACATTTTATGAAGGGTTCGGTTGTTCTATTATTTACAACGAAAGTCCAAATCTGGTGATGTATGTCTAAGAAGGTTGGAAATGTGTTTGAAACTATAGAATCAGCGTGAAGGAGTTCACGTATAACAACATAATTAGATATGATTAAGTCATTACAAGGGCATAGAACAGATGACAGACGATACAGTGAAACTATCAAGAAGTGCAGAAGGACTAGAGCAGCTAATTTCAGCTGTAACTTGATATAGTCAAGATCAAAACCTGTTTATATACATAAATAAAACAAAGATAATGATCACAGACAAAACACGATGTCAGCATAAATTTACAGTTGGTGGTGAGGAAACTAGATCAGGTCAGACATTTTGAATATCTGGGCTCCAGAACTGACAAGAATGGCGACTGCTCGAAAGAAATCAGAAGAAGACTAGCCATGGCAATGCAGAGACTGAACAGCCTGAAGAAATTATGGTAAATCACAAACAAAATGATAAAAGTAAAAGCCTTGAGATCCTATATTTTTCCTGTGTCAGCTTATGGCTGCTAATCATGGACGATTACCAAAACTTCCAGAAGAAGAATCGAATTCTTCGAGTCAAAATGTTACAGAAAGATCCTCAGAATACCCTCGACAGATAAAAAGACAAATGTAGACATTCGGCAAGAGTTGAGCATAGATGAGAACTGGTTTATGAATTCCATTTAGGCTAGAAAATGCAAATACTTTGGTCACATAAAGAGACACAACGGTCTCAAGAGAACAGTGATGGACGGTATGGTGCCAGGTAAACGAGGAAGAGGAGGACCAAGAAGACGATGGCACGAAGATATCCAGGAATGCCTGGGTATGACTGTGGCGGAGGCTGGAGTTTTGACAGGGAACGAGTTTCTTTTAGACAGACTGTGGTGGGAGCGACGTTCTACAAAGGCCATGCTTCATGATGATGATGTAATCGGGGTGGTCATTCAGGCACAGTATGTGTCCTATGCCAGGTAGTCAAATGTCATCTGCTGTCATGTCTTTCTCTTTGAAGTGCCATGCCGGACCAAGATCTTGTTGCAAACCATATCCACATCTCGTTGCAGGCCATATCCCCATCTTGTTGCAGGCCATATCTCCATCTTGTTGCAGGCCATATCTCCATTTTGTTGCAGGCCATATCTCCATCCTATTCTTGGAGGTCCAGATCAACGAGTATAATGTAGTGCCACCATGACGTCACTTTGTGTCCATCTATTGTCAGGCAATCGGACTACGTGGCCGACCAAACTGTACTTCCTGATCAACCCCCGTATCTACGACGTCATTAAGGCAGGCTTAACTTCGGGTGTCGGTGTTGATCATCTGTTCTTGTTGTGAGATTAACAATATAATAACTCTCCATCGCCCGTTGAGCAGCGGACGTTGTCCATGTTGGACGTCGGTGTTCACCATCTGTTCTTGTTGTGAGATTAACAATATAATAACTCTCCATCGCCCGTTGAGCAACAGACTTTGTCCATGTTGGACGTTGGTGTTCACAATCTGTTTTTGTTGTGAGATTAACAATATAATAACTCTCCATCGCCCGTTGAGCAACAGACTTTGTCCATGTTGGACGTCGGTGTTCACAATCTGTTCTTGTTGTGAGATTAACAATATAATAACTCTCCATCGCCCGTTGAGCAGCGGATTTTGTCCGTGTTTTTGAAGGTTTCAAACCTCGCAGACATATTCCGTGTCCGGGATGATCATGCTGTTGAGTGCAAGATTTTGCTTTGTTGTTTTTATCTGTTGAAGTGGAAAGGAAGACTAACGTCTGGTCAGGCAAAACACACTGATCCAACATGTTAGCCAGGTTCAGGAAAAATAACTGGACAAGACACTCTCCTTAACGTCTTCGTAGCCCTTCCTGGAAACGGGCTGTTTTCATGGCAGCCTAGCTTAACAAAGGTAGGGATCGATGTGGTCCCCGTAGTGGTAGTGAGCAACACGCAGATGAAGCTAAGCAAAACACAACCGCCTGGAGTACCCTGTCGACCTTCATCAGCACGCTCGGGATGTGAGAAAAGCTACTGCAACCCGCCACTTAACGTCCTTTTCAGGGCGCACACCAGAGTAAACATAGTCATTGCGGGTATTTGAAACAAGATCTATTTAAGTATGAGCCTGATATTTCAGCTGAACCGTCGGGCTGAACCGTCGGGCTGAACCGTAGGGCTGCTATCCTTCGTGAGATCGCCTTGTATTTTGTGGAAGTTTGTAGTTTTTTGCCCAAGTAAATGTACGGAGTCACGTTTTTGACGGATACATTCCAATATGCATTTCTTCTTAGTGACATAATAGTGTTCAACATGTATTGGAACCTATGTCTATTTTTAAGTCAAGTCTCCGGCCAGTCCTACTGGGTTCAGGCATTGTTAAGTTATGCAATGCTGTGGTTGATAATCACAATGGCGTCTGCAAAAAGTATGTGTATGAACATTTCACTATCTATTTTGCCAACTTAGTGTCCTGAAAAGGTCTTAAAGTGTAGTTGTGAAATTTTGCGGAGATTGTATCCCTCTGTCGTACCCAAGGGTGTTTAGGTTTGATGAGGGGCGTGTGGAAGCCTCACCCAGCGGTGTTTAGGTTTAATGAGGGGCGTGTGGAAGCCTCATCCAGCGGTGTTTAGGTATGACGAGTGGCTTGTTGTAGCCTCACCCAGCGGTGTTTAGGTATGGCGAGTGGCTTGTTGTAGCCTCACCCAGTGGTGTTTAGGTACGACGAGTGGCTTGTTGTAGCATCACCCAGTGGTGTTTAGGTATGACGAGTGGCTTCTTGTAGCCTCACCCAGTGGTGTTTAGGTATGACGAGTGGCTTCTTGTAGCCTCACCCAGCCGTGTTTAGGTATGACGAGTGGCTTGTTGTAGCCTCACCCAGTGGTGTTTAGGTATGATGAGGGGCGTGTGGAAGCCTCATCCTGCGGTGTTTAGGTATGATGAGGGGCTTGTTGAAACCTCACCCAGCGGTGTTTAGGTATGACGAGTGGCTTGTGGAAGAGGCTGATCTACTCTAAACATTTTTCATTTATCATCTCTATTTTTTGGGTGTACTGTCCATCGATATCTTGGTATCTCGAGACATTTATTACTACAGCTATTTCTACGCTATCAAAGACTTTCTGATAGTCTTCAAACACCAGCCTTAGGTGTATACGGACTTCTGGAGTTTTCTCAATCAACTGGTTCTATGGAGATTGTCAGTGGTTGAGGCGCCTATATTCATGCCGGTTCAGGCGGTTGGTTCTCGCCATGTTGTTTATGAAGTCTTACATGTGCGAACGGTTTAAAATATCTGAAAACAAGCACAGTGGGCGGTGGTTCGGCAGGTTTTCTGTCTCATTTGTGTGTGGATCAACATCGTTTTTAAAGTATTCCACTGGTTAGGAATCTGGCGTGTATGAAAGCAGGCGTTAAATAGTATTGTCAATTGGTGAACAATAGTGTTTCCTCCCATTTGTTGCGTTTATGCAATGATTTCATCTAGACCATGTGTTTTGCCTATCTCTGTTGGGTGGTGTGCCAGATATTGTATATTGGGCAGTGGTATACTATCTAGTAGAAACAAACGCAAATCAAGTTATAAAAGAAAGGCATACCTCAGGGACTAATGTGATTCACTGCCCTGTTCATGTTCCTTTCGAGATTCAGTCCTCTGTACATTTATTTTTTATTGTAATGTAGGGACACCACTTCAACAGCAAAAGCAAAGACAAGATAAGGCAAATAGAGTTCACATCTTTCGTGCCCTTAAGCTGAAAGAATGGATAGTATTACTAGTAGTAGAAGTAGTAGTAATAGTAGTAGCAGCAGTAGTAGTAGTAGTAGTTGTAGTGTAGTTGTAGTAGTAGTACTAGTTGTAACAGTAGTAGTAGCAGTAGTAGTTGTAGTAGTAGTAGTTGTTGTTGTTGCAGTAGTGGAAGTAGCAGTCGTTGTAGTATAGTAGTAGTAGCAGCAATAGCAGCAGTAGTAGAGGCAGTAGTTAAAGTAGTGGTGATAGTTGTAGTCAGTAGTACTAGTAGTAGCAATAATTGTAATGTAGTTGTATTAGTAGTAATCGTAGTAGTAGCAGTAGTAGTGGTGGTAATAGTAGTAGTAGTAGTAGTAGTAGTAGTAGTAGTTGTAGTAGTAGTAGTAGTAGTAGTAGTAGTAGTTGTTGTAGTAGCAACAATAGTATTAGTAGTAGTAGTAGTAGTAGTAGTAGTAGTAGTAGTTGTAGTAGCAACAATAGTAGTAGTAGTAGTAGTAGTAGTAGTAGTAGTAGTAGTAGTAGTAGTAGTTGTAGTAATTGTAGTAGTAGTAGACGATTGAAAGAAATGTGAGGTCGAGGATGGTGGATGTGGAGCGAGTTACGAAGGAAGGGCCGGCTTTACCTGCTTGCTATAACAGATGTACGATAACCGAACGTAGATATTTGCTAGTGTTACACAGTACCAGGAGCAGACGGTGCCAGATTTTCAACAAGCCAGACCTTATCAGGGTACGACCAACACAAAGACAGCGTACTCCGCGCGTTTCTCACCGTCTACGCGGCACACTCCTCACAATGAGCACTCCCCAAACCTGAGCCCCCGGATCTGACGTACCTCGGCTCACCTAGTTGACACTCAGAACGTGTTTCAGGACAAGCAGCGATCAGGGGCGGCGATATCAACACTAATGTAGATTTCTCTGACTCAATCCCCTGACAGGAGGCGCAACTTTCGTTCGCCTCAGTACCTTTAATAACGACGAGGTGTGAGTCACCTGGGCGGTAACGGGGCTTTTGGTCGTCTTAACAGAATTTGGACGTTGGCTGAAGTCGGTGAACTAATTACACGCCCCAGTCACGTTACTCTTTTTCGCGGTCTTTGAGTACGTGTTCGAGCCAATGTGTCTAGATATAAACATATACAGTGTGTTTAGTGCATGTGTGCATTAGTAGTAGTAGTAGTAGTAGTAGTAGCAGTAGTAGTAGTGAAAAAGTAGTTGTAGTTACTGTAGTTGTAAAAATAGTTGATGTAGTAGTAATCGTAGTAGTGGTAGTTGCAGTAATTATAGTAATATAGTTGTAATAGTGTTCATTGTAGTGTAGTAGTAGTTGTTGTAGTAAGAAAAGTAGAATAATAATAGCAATGATAGCAGTAGTGTAGTAATAGTACACATGTAGCAGCAGTAGTAGTAGTAGTAGGCAGCAGGAATGGTAGTAGTTTGGTTAAAAGAGCAGTGGTAGTGATAGTAATAGTATTAGTAGTAGTATAGTAACCGTGGTAGTAGCATTATCAGCAGTGTAGTAATAGTTTAGTAGTTGTAGTAGTAGTAGCAGTAGCAGTGCAGTAGTAGTTTTAGTAGCTGTGCTAGTGTAGTTGTATTACTTGTATTGTAGTAGTAGTAATAATGGTTCAGTTGTAATAACAGTAAAAATAAGCTAGCAATAGTAGTAGTAATATTAGTCTAATAGTATAGTCCGTTTTTAATTCATAAACAAGGTTCGAAGCGATTTCCCACAAAACTGCATGTCAGATCAAAATGATTTTTTGCGATCAGACTTAGAATATCAAAAAAGTTACGTAAATATTTGTTTTCCTGTAAGTAAATGTGATCTATTTTGAAAAATGTATTCATTAGATAATATTAAAAGCAATGTCACTGATATTGACATAATTTTAACATATTTACGGTACACAGTCGTGCTGTTTAAAAAAAAAATATTTTTGACATTTATATAAGCTGAGTTAAAAACAATTTCCTTCTTTGTCCGTGCACAAATTATACATTTTATCGAGTGCGGAAAACAACCAAGGCCATTCATGCGGAATTCTCGTTCAGCTATAGGTGTATCACGATATTATAGTTCGTGGAATTGTTATTGTGACACATAGTTGCTTACATTGATATCAATTTCAAAGTGAGTTTGAAGTGTATACATTTATAACAATGCAGAGGGTTACCGTTTTACTATACAAGATTGTTCCGCAGGGAATCTAAGAAGGGTCATTCATATTGCGATATTCATGACCCAGAGAAAGTAACACCATTGGCGCTCAGTCTTGATAGATCATCCTTTTACCGTTGTATTGGACAGGACTCGGAGTACACTCATATCAAGCTAGGTTTGAGTGGACTAGTGGTTAATTGACACGGCTCACAACTCTTAGGTGCTGGGTTCACTCCTCGTTACATAACTGGCTGTTACCCATGGGAAGCAAACCCTTAAAAAATGCAGGAGGAAGCAGACCCTCACTTATAAATGAATGCCGAAGTTAGATGCAATGAGCTGACAGGCGCAAAAAAAACAGTGCAACGAACACCACACCACCTTGTGAATAAGAGAAATAAGGCGAGCGCAAAAAAAAAAAAAAAAAAAAAAACCATATCAAGCAAGGTAGGAAAAGGAAATTTGACGATTTCGACAAATTTGTCATAAAGCTGGAGATTTTCAAACTGTTGACGAAAATTCTTCTTCTTCTTCTTCATCGTACGCAGTCAGACATCAACCTTGACGAAAATTCAACTTGTTACTCTCCGGAAACTAAAATTAACATTGCAATCCGACTGCAGTATGAAATTTTCATAAGTACTCCTTCGAAAATTGGCAGAGCCACCGGCTTTACATTCAGGAAAACTTCAAGCGGCAGGAATATTATACGTGAACAGTCTCATTTGATTGCTGCCAAAAGTAAATACATGAGACAATTAAGTCAACGGCGTATGCAATGCTATGATATTGTATACTTGAACGAATCCTTGGTCAATGTTCAACATACCTATGGTAAATAATGGCAATCAGTTGACGGTGAACATAAAAGACAAATTCCAAACAGCAAGGGCAGTGCATTATACTAACGTATGCCGGAAGCAGTGAAAATGGACTTTTCCATGACACTGAACTTATTTTCCAATGAAAAAGTAACGACGCTAGAGACTACCACACTGAAATGAATTGACACATTTTCAGACACTGGCTGACGAATGATCTGTTTCCAATTCTAAATAGACCGCCATGCCTAGTAATGGATAATACATCCTATCACAATGCAATATCAGAGGAAGACAGAGTACCAACTGCATCAAATACAAAAGATCAAATTATGACATGGTCATCTAAGGAAAAAGTGAATTTTGACTAAACATATTTGAAGTCAGAGTTATTGCAGCTTTTGAGGGAGAAAAATAAGACAAAGGTGTATCATATTGACAAAATCATTGAAGAGTACGGTCACACGGAGAACAGGACATTTAAAATGTGTGATGTTGAAGTGCTGACACGAGAACACTGTTCAAAAATAGACATTCAGTTCTGGAAGAAGTGTGTTGAACACGTGCCTCGGGAAGAAGAACAGTACTGGCAACGAGATGGATTACAATTTGTCCAGCCATTAACAATTATCAATCTCTTTGAATCAACAGATTCGGAATGATTAATATAATCTTTTATGAACATACTGATCGGCAGACTTATATGAATAAGTGTTTGTTTATCAAAACAATTAAATGTACATACAATGACAGCAAATACATTTCAATATTCAATTGCTTTAAGCAACATAAAATTAGCTGTGCAGTTGATACAAATACAATGTTGGGGTCTGATGATGACCGAAGGGCTGTATATTGAATATGTTGTATATTGGTGTCATTTTTAGGATTGTACATAAAGGGCAAAAAAACAATCAAATGATCTATCAAGCCATTAAGGAGATACGTTAATGAACAAAATACGACGAGAAATTAAGCTGTGTACTGTAAAATCTTAAATTTCAACCCATTCCTGTGCAATGGTCTTAAAAGATCGAAGGAATTCTCCGATGTGCAAAATTCTAACATCTATGGACTAAATAATATCAATGGTTTAGCGTCATGGACATTATAAAGCTGCATGCGAAAAATCGTTTTGGGTATGACATGCAGTTTTGTAGAAGATTGCTTCGGATCTTGCTCATGAATTAAAAGGCTGACTATTGCAGTGTATTAATAGTAGAAGTAATAGTAAAAGTCTAGTAGTACAGTAGTAACAATAGTAGTAGTATCAGTAGCAGTTGTAGTAGTAGCAGTAGTAGTAGTAGAAGTAATAGTAGTTGCAGTAGTAGTAGCAGCAACTGTAGTAGTATTAGAATTAGTAGTAGTAGTAGTAGTAGTAGTAATAGTAGTAGTAATAGTAGTAGTATAAATGATTATTCGCCTTTTCTCTCCAACTGAAGCAAAAAGCGTCCACTACCATTAATCTCCTTACAGGAAACTGTATCCCAACATTTCTAGTGGTCGTTTTTATTGATTATATCACATGATGTTGTTGGCTTATCCCATGCACACCCCTATTCTGTCGTATTTTCGACATACTCGGAAGACTATGATTTATACATGTCAGCATATCCTATCCGACCACAGTGTACAGCCAGTTTCACCTTCTATATCTGTACCGACAACAAGAGCTAGTGATAGACAGAGCCGGACAATAGACAATGCAGGCCAGTCGCCAGGGTGAAGTCTGTAGTCTTCAGCACGTCCAAGTTGCCTTCCCCAAATTTCGATTGTTACATGCATACTAATGTCCATACAACAGTACCCACGCTCCTGTCAGTGCCGTCTATTGTCTTGTCGAAATTTTTTGGGAAGGCAACTTGAACGTGCTGAAGACTACAAACTTCACCCTGACGACTGGCCTGCAGGTAAAGCATGGCCAAAGATCGTGAACGCCCAGAAATAAGAAAGAAGAGAAGGAAAGATGAAGAAATTACAACGAAGATAGAAGGTCGATACTTTTTTATAACGATCTTGAGCTGTAGACGTGTCCAGGAAAGCCCGTGATTTACCACTATTATTATCTTGTGCGATGTCTGGCAGTGAATCAGAAAGTAATTGCCAGGCGTGTTCCTTAGATAGGAGCCTGTGACCATGTGAAAGATATATCGTTGTGTATGTTTTAACATCTCTGCCATATAGTGAATCTGATCGCAAGAGGACAAGTCAGTCAATAGGGCACACATGACTGATAAGAAAAACTAAATGTGATAAGACCTTCACAACAATTGATTGCACTTCCATTGTCCAAAGTAGTTAGTTTTCTTTCCCCTTGTGCCGTTGAGCGGAGTGGGGAACTTAAGTCGGCTGTCCTGCGCCAAGTGCGTTGCGTCGGTCATTGAGAGCCCGTGTTACTGCACTTTCACTCTAATATCATCTATCCACTTGCCTCGCAACCGTCCCATTGCCCTGTAGCCAGATATGCAAACCATCAGTCGAAATTGATGACATTTTGCATGGAAATGTATTTGGCACAAGACGTAGGCCGACCATACTACGAAGGTCGACGTTCTGCATTCCGTCTTTTCTGAAACACTTCAATTCACAAGTCAAAATTCTGCTCTCACGCGTTCTGGACAGTTGCCATGTTTGACACTGGTAGCACAGAGTCGGCATTAATATTGCCCCTATTATTTCAACATAATTCCTATCACCATTGATTCACTTATCACCATTGATTCACTTATCACCATTGATCCACTTATCACCACTGATCCACCTATCACCACTTATCCACCTATCACCATTAATCCACCTATCACCATTGATCTACTTATCACCATTGATCCACCTATCACCATTGATCCACCTATCACCACTGATCCACCTATCACCATTGATCCACCTATCACCACTGATCCACCTATCACCATTGATCCACCTATCACCATTGATCCACCTATCACCACTGATCCACCTATCACCATTGATCCACCTATCACCATTGATCCACCTATCACCATTGATCCACTTATCACCATTGATCCACCTATCACCATTGATCCACCTATCACCACTGATCCACCTATCACCATTGATCCACCTATCACCACTGATCCACCTATCACCATTGATCCACCTATCACCATTGATCCACCTATCACCACTGATCCACCTATCACCACTGATCCACCTATCACCACTGATCCACCTATCACCATTGATCCACCTATCACCACTGATCCACCTATCACCATTGATCCACCTATCACCACTGATCCACCTATCACCATTGATCCACCTATCACCATTGATCCACCTATCACCACTGATCCACCTATCACCATTGATCCACCTATCACCACTGATCCACCTATCACCACTGATCCACCTCTCACCATTGATCCACCTATCACCATTGATCCACCTATCACCATTGATCTACTTATCACCATTGATCCACCTATCACCATTGATCCACCTATCACCACTGATCCACCTATCACAATTGATCCACATATCACCACTGATCCACCTATCACCATTGATCCACCTATCACCATTGATCCACCGATCACCACTGATCCACCTATCACCATTGATCCACCTATCACCATTGATCCACCTATCACCATTGATCCACTTATCACCATTGATCCACCTATCACCACTGATCCACCTATCACCATTATCCACCTATCACCATTGATCCACCTATCACCACTGATCCACCTATCACCATTGATCCACCTATCACCATTGATCCACCCATCACCACTGATCCACCTATCACCACTGATCCACCTATCACCACTGATCCACCTATCACCATTAATCCACCTATCACCACTGATCCACCTATCACCATTGATCCAGCTATCACCACTGATCCACCTATCACCATTGATCCACCTATCACCACTGATCCACCTATCACCACTGATCCACCTATCACCACTGATCCACCTATCACCATTGATCCACCTATCACCATTGATCCACCTATCACCACTGATCCACCTATCACCATTGATCCACCTATCACCATTGATCCACCTATCACCACTGATCCACCTATCACCACTGATCCACCTATCACCATTGATCCACCTATCACCACTGATCCACCTATCACCAGTGCACCTAAAACCTGTAGCCTAAACGTCTTTGCTTTGATGTCTTTCTCACATTTGCCCATCTTTTTCAACCTCTTTGTCATTCGGGAATCGACTTCCGCCAACGTGTATCTTCAGTGCATCAACTCAGTGGAAAACGCCGAGTGCTAAGTCGGGGCTGTAAGAACTATGTTCAAAAAGTTGCCACCCTATTTTATTAATTTTCTCCTGGGTTAATCAAGCCGTATGTGGCAATATGAACAAACGACCGGGCCAGGCTTCAATGGCAATTATTGGCAGTTCTTCATAAATTAAAATCGACCTAGTTATGCACCGCTTTACGCTACAAATACTTCCCATCGTAAACAAGAAGCATTTAAGCAATATCCGTTGCAGAAAATCAGTTTGTTCCCTCTCCCTAAACTCCATCTCCTATTCTATACCCGACCCCTGCCCCCTTTTTACTCAACACCCCCCCCCCCACCTTTTTTTTTTACTCGCCATCCCACCCCTTCCCACCCCACAGCACCCCCATTTCTTTATTCGCCACCCCTCACCCCATCCCTTTTTTTACTCGCCACCCTCGACCCCCCTTTTTTTACTCACCAACCCCACCCACCGCACCCCTTTTTTCCTCCCCTTTTTCGCAGACTGTGTGAGCACTGACACCATTTGTAGTTCAGCTGCGCATGTGCATGCGACACATATGGTCTGCAGCCTACAGAAATCACAAAGCTGGATGTTGCTGCCACCTATTGACACCTTAGAAACTAGCAACTACATTTTTCAGTTTTCCAAAATCAGTTTGTGTCCTACTGACTGACTTGTTTTCGTAATGACTGGTTTGACAAGAATAATTACTCGTATTAATAAACAGAATTAGATCAAGATTTAAATATCTATTTAGTAGAAGACTAGAAACGATAAGTATACATATCTGAAATAGTAAGGGACAAAGTGAATACATTACTTGTCAAAGTCTCTAAAGAAACGTGATACATTTGTTCTGATATGTCCTAGAGCATATACGCAGTGAATGCTTGGTTTATGACACACAGTATTACACGGAATGAGTCACTGACACGAAACTAAGTCATTCTGCCCTACGTGATACCTTCACACTTTCATTCGCTGCGTGACACGACAAACATTGTTTGCTAAGTGTCACAGCTGATAAAAATGTTTGTTGTGGATATCAAAACAAACATGAGAGTGTGTGATACTATTAAACACACCAGCATACATCATAGTTCAACTAAAGCCCTTATCGATGATATATCCAAGACGGCTGCTTCTTCTTCTTCTTCTTCTTCTTCTTTGTCTTCGCCGTTCGTCCGGAAAATGACGTTGTGAAGATATCCGACACACCCGATCTCAGCCGCCTTTTTGGGTACCTCGTTCGCCTTCTCTCTGCGTTCCCTATCCCTTAGCCAGACTACACTAGTGCAGCCTGTTTCCAGGGTCGCAACTTGGAGGCGGAATAGGACTTGGTCAGCTGTGGTTAGTTGACACTGATGCAAGCAGCCAACTGGCTGCTGTTAGCTAATTCACAACTACATCTTCGGCAGCAACGAAATCACTAGCAGCAACATCGATATTGTCCTGGTAAGACTCTCACGCATACCTTGAACAGGTAACAGATCAACTCAGGATACTGTATAAAAAACCAAAATTAAAGTACGAGCTTCCTTTTTGCTTCCCTTTAAGAAGATGATCTTCAATAGGAGGTAAAAACATGTTCATTATCTATACTGTGCGACAGTAGAATTGTACAAATTATTTATAATTTATAATTATATACACTATCTTTACTGTGCGATATTCGGCTTGTATAGATTACGGGGCGTACACTATCTTTACTGTGCGACAGTCATCTTGTGTAGATTATGTCGCGTACACTATCTTTACTGTGCGACATCCTGTATAGATCACGAGGTGCACATTATCTAAAATATGCGACAGTTGTCTTCTATAGATCATGACGTGTACACTATCTATACTTTGCGGTACTCCTGACGTCTGATACTCGTATCACACTATTTAAAATAACAAAAGCAGAGTTTGTTTGACATATACTACGGAAGAAGTAAAAGAAGAATAGAAATGGCATTGCAGAGGTTTACTGAAATGAAAAACGTTTTGCAGAAGAATAAAACAATGACAACAATAATGATGGTAAGGTCTTGCATATTTCCATTGGCATTGTACGGAAGCGAGAAATGGACAACCTCACTAAGGAAATCTTTCCAGCTCTTCTTCTTCTTTGCGTTCAGGATCTTTTGGTCATGCTATATCTGCAGGTCAGTCGCTAAAATGGAGTCTGTAGTTTTCACAAGGTCGGAGCGGCTGCCCCACAGCTTTTGTCTCAGCTCCGCACCCCCTGGCCAGGTCTGGTATCTCATTTCCCTATAGATTGGGCATTCTTGTATAATATTCTCAGGGTTCTGGCATGCTGTTCCACATGGGCACTCATCGGTGAGCGAGATCTTCAGTTGGTATAGATGTTCTAGTAGACTGCAGTGTCCAGTTCTCAGGCGAAATAAGGTAGTTTGTTGATTTCTTTTGAGATAGTGAATTGGGTCTGGTGTACTGCTTATGTTTCTGTCTTCTCTCGATTGGTGTGTATACTGATTTCTGATGATGTTCTTGATTTCTCTGTATGGTACTCGATGATTAAATTGTGCCTTTTTGCTGCCACCTTTTGCCAGAGCATCAGCTCTCTCGTATCCCGTGATTCCGCAATGGGAGGGTAGCCACTGGAGCGCTATTATTGAGGATCTCTGGAGTTTTTCCAGTTCTGATCTGATCTCCGATACCATACAGAAATACAGAAATCCCAACGGAGATGGATGTAGAATAAAATTGACTAGTAAACAATATTTCGTCTAGAAAACTAAAATATTTTGGCCACAGTTGTCTAGAGAAACGATTCTGGGAAGTATAGTACCTGGCAAGCAAGGAAGAGACACACCAAGGAGAAGTTGGACACAGGATATTAAAGATGTTCTGAGGATGGTGGTGACAGAGGCGGGAGAACTGCTCAAAGATTGAGAGTCTTAAAGATCGGATGTTAGGGGAGCGACGTTCTGTAAAAGACATGATACATAATAATGATGAGACTGAGGTAGGGGGGACAGGAAAACGTTGTGGTAATATGATTAATCTAAGGAAAAAGAGGATGAAGAAGTTAAAGAAAAGCAACACGGGCATTCATGACAAACTGGGAGAAAACGGAGTGCAGCAGAAGTACTGACCAGCTCAACGGACATATATTTGTAGAACAAACTTGTTGATGATTAATGTAATAACAAATAAAAATACTATTTCAAAGATGCTTGTCTCTCAGAAACATCACAAAACTAGCATCAATAAAACTAATCAAACTTAATAAAATGATCAAAATCGTTTAGATCTTATTAACATGTCTGCGATGCATAAAGGGAATACAATGTTTAACCAACTTATCTCTTGACCAACGACACGCTAGGGGTGATGTTATTATCATCAAGCCTGCCTCCTGTACTTTCCCAGATTATTTTGGTACTCACGTTTTGAAGCTGGGTTGACCCCAGGTTTCGTTTTGCCATTGAACAAATCCCGCACCAACTGGCAACTGAACCCTGATCGCTAGGCTAGGAAACCAGTGCGATGTCTCGCTCTAAAAACTATCAAAGCTGCTCGTAACTTGTCACTGCTGCCCAACTTAATCAGTCTTTGGTGAGGCTCAACTTGAGCTTGCTGTCGGATAATATAGATAGTGAACATGCCTTTACCTTTACAAGTAGACTGTCAGAGAGTATAGCTAGTGAGCACGTCTTTACCTTTACAAGTAGACTGTCAGAGAGTATAGATAGTGAGCACGTCTTTACCTTTACAAGTAGACTGTCAGAGAGTATAGATAGTGAGCACGTCTTTACCTTTACAAGTAGACTGTAAGAGATTATAGATAGTGAGCACGTCTTTACCTTTACAAGTAGACTGTCAGAGAGTATAGATAGTGAGCACGTCTTTACCTTTACAAGTAGACTGTCAGAGAGTATAGATAGTGAGCACGCCTTTACCTTTACAAGTAGACTGTCGGAGAATATATATATTGAAAACGCTCTGATCTACGCTATAAGATTTGTCTCACAGTGTAGATAGTCAGCAAGCTCTGATTTGTGCTACGAGACTGCGATTAAAGGATACCATCTCGACAAAAGGGAGAAGAACCCTTTGAATATACAGACACAACTTATAAATTTGATTGAAGGTTTTGTTCAAACTTTCAAAGTTCAAATGTTGTCAGACGTTTTTGTTCAAATGTTCAAAGTTAAAAAGCTGGTAAAATAGTCTGTTGAAATTTTCAAAGTTAAAAAGCTGGAAGAAGTTTTTATTGAAACTTTCAAAGTTAGAAAGTTGATTTGAGCGTTTTAAGACTATTAAACCAAACCTAAAAATTATGTACAGGTAGGCGTTAAAACTAAGAAAGTTGATGTAAGTGTTTGCAAAGGCCGCCGTCCATTGTAGACGATGATGGCATAATTAATTTTGCTAGCGCTATTTTTAGTAAGGATTAACTGCGCTGCTTGTTATCTTCATTCTCTCGTCTCGTGCCACCCAGTGGCAGGTCAAGGACAAGACGACTAGGGGACGATTACAAGATGCAGGGGACACCCCATCAATCACCTGTGAAAAAGACGGTGGAGTCCGTAGTCGAACCCACACCACCTGATCACGAGGCCAACGGCTTAACTACTTCGCCACGGAATCCCCATGTAAAATGTAAGTGTTTATTGGATCTAATAAAGCTGATTTAGGTGGGAATAAAATTCGGAAAACTGATGTCGCGTAAACTAATAAAGATGTTCTAAAAATTAGTTCAAACTAACAAATCTAATATTTCTGAATGATGATAACATGATTCTCTTATACAATTAACTACGACAACAGCATTGAGCGTCTAAAAATATAATATAAGGGGTTTTTCCAATTAACAAAGCTTGTAAAAGAATGCTTTTATTTTTGTTTTGTCCTTTGTCTGTTGAATAGAATTTTTAAATGCTTACAGTATAAAGTACTGACTATTATCATATCACAAAAATATCGACATTGACTTGACACATCAACATAACATGGCTGGAATTCTCATGAGAGCGTCAAATCTAACTTTATAAAGTGAAGAGAACTTCTTAACATTTTATGAAAAAATGCCAATTACAAATAAA
>JAVGWX010000013.1:19626186-19696186 GCA_036924085.1 Ariolimax columbianus
TTTATCTTAGTGAATTTGTTAATCTGCGTGCTTGTGTCTATATTTGTCTTATCATATCTCTTTATCGATTGAAAGTAACTGTTAAACAAGGAGATGCCAAACGGTTTCCGAACCGTAGACTACCACTCCTGTAATTTGGCACAGTAGAACACATTTGGGTGTGGATTTAGCATAAAATAAGGAAAAGTAATAGAAAGAACGGGAAGATTGGCAATCATTTCCAGCAGGAAATAGTTGATTAACTTGCCATACCTGACAACTGCGGCCAGATATTACGTGGCATTAACAGGTACCCCTTATGACTTACTTGGCCTGGCTTTCAGACTTACTTAGCCTGGTTTTCAGACTTACTTAGCCTGCTTTCAGACTTATTCTTTGCCTTTTATGACTTACTTAGCCTGCCTTTCAGAAATACTGTGTCTTTCAGACTTGCTTAGCCTGGCTTTCAGACTTACTTAGCCTGACGTTCAGACTTACTTAGCCTGGCTTTCAGACTTACTTAGCCTGGCTTTCAGACTTACTTAGCCTGACGTTCAGACTTACTTAGCCTGGCTTTCAGACTTACTTAGCCCAGCTTCAAGACTTATTAAGCCAGGCTTTCAGACTTTTTGGCTGTGTCACGTGACGTGTGGGTGATTTCCCTCTTGATGCGTAGGTGTCCTGGCGAAGATACAGCTGCAGTACGTCCAATCCTCAGGCTTTTCCCTGCCAGCATTAACCATTGATGCTGTCAGTCTGACGATTTATGATCAGTAATTCATCCACGTGGAGCATAGGACCACGACAAGGGCTGACTGCTTCTCACGATGACTGTATTCACTTAGTGTCGATTTTAGAAACATGAATTGTACATGATGAGGTTGCTAACCCCAGGCACCATCCTCTGTATTTGCCTATGACAGTATACTTGAAATGAAAATGTGCTCCTTTTCTCTTCCATCCTGGTACGCCTCAAATGATTCACAGACCCGCCATGATTATTGTTGCTTTGATTTGGAGATTTCACCTTATATTTCTTACCGGTAACTAATGCCCACATAATGGTTGGTACTCAAGTTATATTATCAGAAATTGCATTTCTTAAACTCTAGCACAACCAAAACAGGTGCTATCCCTATAGTGACTGAAAGTTAGAAATCTTTATGTCGAGTATCAACTTTTGTTGTATACCATCTGAATTGGCGTTATGTAACCATGAACTGTCCAGTTTATGGTTGGCCGTACTAAAGAGGTCTCAGACAGCCACCGCAGAGTTCAGGTTGTTTCTTTAATCTGATACTGTGGCGTGTATGCGCATTGCTTGGTTTGCTTGAAGGTTGGCCTTACTTTTGAGAGAGGTATGCATTGTTCAACCACAGACAGTCTTTCCGATTTTACCAGGACCTACAGTATGAGCAGGTGTATGGATGTGTGGATAGGGGCAGGAGAAAGAAGGGCGGTGTAGTACTTCCGTTGATCTATTCTCTATTTCTCTTCTTTCAATAGTTTCAATCATGTTATATCCAGCCTGAGGTTGTACAGTTCGGCGACCCCATTGTAGAGTACAACAATTAAAGAAACATTATTACTACAAATCGAATAAACAATTTGCAAATTGACAGACATATTGTTGGGAATTAGTGATCATACTGTATTTGATTATTTGAAATTATTGCGCTTATTTGTGTGGGTGAATCATGGGAAGAGACGGAAAATAATTTTAAAAAACGAACAGAAACATTAACTAATTATACAAGACATAATGAAGTGCATGGAGGAGCTAGGTTGAACTACCGGTACTGAATTAGTGTCATTTCTAAGAAAAATACATTTATGAATTGGTTGGGAAGAATTGAACCGCAAAATTAGTACCACTTATTCGACACATAACTCAGTCCATGGAATAGTAGGAATAGATTATAAGATTAGTGTCGCACTTTGTCACTAACCTACAGATACATGTAAACACACTCATACCTACATACATATACGTACATACATAAATATCTAACTAAACGTAGACATATCTTCATATAGGGAGTACTTATCGAAGAAAGGTTAAATACATGCTGGAAAGGATGCAAAGAAGAGTTACAAAACTGATAGTCTAAATCCAGAATTATAGTTATGAGGAAAAACAGAAAAACCCGCCAACAGTGTCTAGAAAAGAGAATTAAAGGATACATTAGAATATACAAAATTGTTCTAAGTTCAACTGGCTAAAAGAACAAGAGGACACAGCTACAAATTCATTAAAGAAAGGTCCCGAGCCGATATTAGGAAATATTTTTTTTAAATCAGAGAGTGGTAAATGCTCCTAATCTAACCCAGACCGTGTAATAATTTAACCCAGACCGTGTCCTAATCTAATCCAGACTGTACTCTAATCTAACCCATACTGTGCCGAAATCTAATACAAACCGTATCATAATCAAATAGAGACCGTAACTCAGTTTAGCCCAGACAGTGCCCCAATCTAACGCAGACCGTGTCTCAATTTAACCCAAGCCGTGCCCCAATCTAACCTAGACCGTGTCCCAATCTAACCCAGACTGTATCTCAATCTAACCCAGGTTGTGCCCGAATCTAAATCAGACTGTATCGCAATATCACCCAGGTGGCAGGTTATGTACGAGGGATGTTCAAATCAAACCGGTAGTTTTTGTTCTAGTTCTACCTGAATGGGTTATAGCGTGCTGGAACTACTATCATTAGTTAGGGACACTTTAGTCCTATTACTGCTAGGTAGACCACTTGTCATGGCCCAGTCACGTGACAGATAAATAAAAATGGCGGGCACCACTGTTAGTGCTTACATGAAACAGCGTGTTGGGATGAAGTTTCTTGTGACAGAAGGCTTGAAACCTGCGGAAATTTACAGAAGACTGCAATCCCAATACGGTGATGAGACACTCAGTCTCAGTAAGACATGTGAATAGTGTAAACATTCTAGAGAAGGCAATACATCCGTGCGTGATGATCCAGAACGTGTTGGTCATTTCTGTGAAAATCCAGATTGTTGAACGCCTTATTCTGGAAAATGGACGCATAATCTGTCGCAAAATTGCACACGAGGCAAGTCTTTCTCTGGGTACGTTGAACTCTTTAATTCATGAATATTTGCATTTTTGGAAGATTAGTGGACGTTGGATGGCAAGACAGCTTTCCGTTTTAACCAGCAGAGAAGAGTTCAAGCCTGGACTGAATTAAAGGAACGTTTTGTCAAGAAAGGGCACGACTTTTTGGATTGCTTCATTCCATGTGACGAAATCTGGGCTCATCATTACATGTGACGAAACCTGGGCGCATCATTACACGTGACGAAACCTGGGCTCATCATTACAAGTGACGAAACCTGGGCTCTTCATTACACGTGACGAAACCTGGGCTCTTCATTACACATGACGAAATCTGGGCTTATCATTACATGTGACAAAACCTGGGCTCATCATTATACTTCTGAATCAAAACGAGCATACCAGAAGTGGAAGCATACGCAGATCCCACCACCTAAACAATTTAGAACACTTGTGCCTGCAGGTAAAGTGATGGCGAGTGTTTTCTGGCACAAACTTGGGATCATTCGTGGTAATTGTCTATCCCGTTGCGCCACCATCAACAGTGAACAGTGTAAACGCATTTTGAGTGATGTGCATAACTGTCTGCGGAAAACGGCCTGGTTTGATTACAAAGGCCTCGTGCAAGACAACACTCGACCTCATACGGCTCACGGCACTATGTGCCATCTGCAGCAACTCAGCTGGAACGTATTGTCACATCCACCTTACAGCCCAGTCCTGACTCCAAGCAATTACCACCTGTTTCGACTCCTAAAAAAATTATTCCTGGAAAACCAGCATTTCAGCACTGTTGACGAAGTGAAACAGGCTGTCCTGGATTGGTTCAGACATACTGACAAATCTTTCTAGGCTGGAGCTTTTCAAGCATTAATTAAACTCTGGGATAAGTGCATAAACGTTGCAATAGATTATATCGAAACATTAATTGCAGTTTTTGTAATTTAAAAATGTATCATTATGTTAAGTTGTGGTATATCTTTACTAACGTCACATGACGACCAATGTGGCGGTGCCTTGTTGTACTACGCAAAAAGACGATTGAAAGTTAATGTTTTGATAGTGCTTGAAATGATTCTTCTTCTTCTTCGTTCGTTCTCAATCTCCCGCTACCAAACCATGAAAGGGCTTAAGTAGCAAAATATAGTCCAGAGAACGGAATGCGTTGTGTCGTAGTTTACAGCTTGGCTGCGATATTTGCAACTTTCGGTCCAACACATCCGACTTCAGCAAGTATTTTTTTAGTAACGAGTTAGCATTCCCTCTTCGATCCCTTCTCCTTAGCCAGTCTGCCCTGCTGCAGATTGTTATCCAGGATCACCGCGGGGAGGTGTAGAAGGGTCTTGGCAGCTCTGGTTCACTGGCCTTAACGCTAGCAGTCAGCTATGGGTCGTTGACCACTGCAGCTCATGCGCTGCTCAGCATCTTGATCCCCTTGAATTGATTCAACCTTTAAATACACCTGCTATGGTGAGTAGGATGGCTGGAAGGGTTTGCGGTCGCTTGGTCCCGTGTGCAGAATGGAGGATGGGCAAATACCAAAAGATATCATTTACGGAGAGGTGACCACGGGCAAGAGTAAAAAAGATAGACCTTTCCTCCGCTACAAAGATGGTTGCAAGCAGCCTGACCTGGAGACGTTGGATATGGACACCTGCAACTGGGAGGCACTTGCCAAAGACAGATCCGGCTGGAGGTAGCATGTGTGTGTTGGTCTGCAGGCAGGTGAAGACAGGGTGCGTCAAGATGCAGACTACAAACGTTTGCGGCGAAAGTTAGGTAAACAACTGACTGTCCCCTCTCTAGCGTGGTCCATTGTCTCTCGAGACTGACATGATGCCAATCAATCAATCAGTATTTCTTTAATATAAAAAGTGTACGAGTTGATTAACAGTGAAACATACATTTCCTAAGAGCTTCATTCAGCTATTTTTTTAATGTTTATTTTTATGAACATAATTTGTTAAAGTTTGCTCTGCAAATAAAAATAAGTAAAGACAAATCAAATACATTCAATGGGATGATTATGTTTGTATGTCTCTCACAGGGCCACCAATGTTCGAGGAAATAGGTTGCAACATTTAAAGTGCTTTATCGATGTAAATTCATTATTCTCGCTCTGGTTCTAGATATAGCGAGCTTCCCTATAACAAATTAATCGCAGATATAGCGAGCTTCCCTATAACAAATTGATCGCAGATATAGCTAGCTTCCATATAACACTATAAAGTGATCGCAGATATAAGCTCTATTAAATGACGTTATTCTCTAACGAGCAAAATTTGTAAGTTTGAGATACATCAATATTTCTTATAAAAGTCCATTAGTGAAATATTCTTGATTCTTGTCTTCAGATCTGAGTTATCTTTGCTGCTTAATTGATTCCATTTGTAAAGAAGGTGTAACGTGTTACAGTTGAAAGTCTAGTGGAGAAGAGAAGATTTAAATACTGACGGAGCTAGTGTTGAATTCGTCATTAAAACACTTTAGCTTCGCTGCAAATTAAAATCCATCTTGTAGTTCAAAAGTGTGAAAAAACGATGCATTGCCATTCCTTAATTGACTTTCCAAGAGTTAGAGCTCAATAACCAACTGCCCTTGAGTATGTAACTTAGCACTGAGTTCATTTAGATGAGTTGTAACGTATATGAAATGGAGATTAAATTACCCGCTTTTGATTTGCGATTCCTGCAGTGGTTTTCCTTCCATGTAACTTCGAGTTTACCAAAAGCGCTTAAGTTGGACTCAATCATTCCTAGAGCCTCATCGGTTGATATCCAATTTAGCTTTTCCCCACTCAATGTCTGGCGGGCCAGATTCAGGGAAATGTAGAAAACATCTTCCGTAATGAATAAAATCAGGACAATGTCACGATTTGGACCGCATGCCACACTTTGCAAATGTCTGATCTAAGATTCAGCTTTCTTGATTTGCTATGAGCATTTCTAAATGATATCTTATTTTGAAATTAACTCTTTTTAACGATATAACAATCTAAAGGCATTTTAGTAATGTTGATAACTTACTTGTAATGCTTGGAATCCTGGTATTCAAACAGGCATGTTAATATATGTTGCCAGGTAGCCGAAGGCTTCGGCTATACGTAATAGGTATTTTAAAACTTTGTGCGGCTTACTAGGCTTGGGAGAATGTACAAGTAATTTGGGTATATTTTTAACTCGATTTTTAAAATGTTGTCCGGGCAGTGGCCGTTAAGCCTACTCTTTTCAATTTCTAACTACCAAGGGATTTTTAACGTGTTCAACACTGTACACGGGAGTCTGATCTCACTACCCACAGATCAGGGGAATTTTTACCAGAAGATCCACGTGAAACAATGCCGATCTCCACCACGATTCTTCTTCTTCTTCTTCTGCGTACACAGTCAGACAGTAACCATTATTTTCTCGAAAAAAGCGGCGGTCATCCTGAGACTCTCGCCACTACCATAGAGCTTGTCTTGCAGTTCCACTGGCAATGGCCACATCTGCTCTCTCTGATCCTCGTATGTCGGGCAGTTCTGCAGCAGATGTTCAGTGGTCATTTTACCAGTACCGCACGGGCATTCGTCGGTACACCCTATCTTCAATTTGTTGAACAGGTGGTACCTCAGTCTGTTGTGGCCAGTGCGAAGTCTGAAGACAACGACCTGCTCTCTTCGGTTCAACTGGTAATAGGCATCGTTTTTGGTGTAACCAGTATGTTCGGTTTCCAATTTGGTCATGTATCTGGCTTTGATAAGCCGTTTTGACTCTTCGTACGTCATACTGGTATCTGTTTGTGGTAGCCTTGCACCTTCTTTTGCCAGTCTGTCTGCCTCCTCGTTGCCTTGGATGTTGCAGTGTGACGGAACCCACTGTACCACCACCCTTTTTGGTGCGGACTGCTGACACAGTTTGCAGAGTGCTGCTCTTAAGTCATTAAGCTCAGTGTTTTTCTGGCTTTTTAGCGCTGTGACTACTTCGAGAGCATCTGTCAGCAGGACTATATGGCTCTCATTTTCACTGTGTGTTACCATTTCTTCCACTGCCGCCCTCAGTGCCTCTGCCTCTGCTCTGAAATTGCTTGTGTACTTACCAGTAGCGAATGACAGTGTTATTTTTCTGCCATTTGGTAGGTTCAGGAATGCTCCTACCCCTCCGTTCTGTGTAGTGTTTGTTACAGAACCGTCGGTGTATGCATGGGTCCAGTCCATGCTTGGGTAGCTTTTCGTTATGAAGCTTAGGGTAGTGTCTCTCCTTTCTTTTTCAGTCTGGCAGTTTTTGTTTGCAATACCTGGTATATTTTCTACCACCTCTGGAAATATATCCTGCCTCCAAGTAGGTTTTCGTACAGTAGTGATGGGTTTTGGTGTTGTTAGTGCGTTTATGGGATCTTCGTGCATCTTTGCTTTGGCTATTTCTGCAAAGTTTCTCCGCTTTAGTTTCCCATTTCCCAAATTGTTTAGTCTCTGGTACATTGGATGGTCCGTCAGTCTTCGGAGTTTCTCTGACTGCAGCTGGGCTCTGCAGTCTCTTCTATCGGTCATGGATTGCCGTTTTGTAATCTTTTCAAGTTCTACAATTGGCGTTGACTTCATGCCACCTGTTATAATTCTCATGGCTTGGTTTTGAAGTTTGTTAACTTTATCGAAGTTCGCCTTCGCTGCTGTTGTCCATGCCGCAATGCCATACTCGAGAACTGGTCTCACTCTTCCAGTGTACAGTTTCTTTAGTATGCCTTCGTCTGCTCCCCAGCTTGTGCCAGCAAGTTTCCTCATGATCGCCATTCTTTCTCTGGCTTTCATTCGGTTTCTCTCAATCTGACTTTTCCATGTCATGCGCCGATCAAATGTGACTCCCAGATAGGTTGGGTTGTCGTTTGGCTGCAGGATTTTGCCATTTAGAGTTAATTTGGTACTTTGGGGTTTTAATGAGAGCGAGAATATTGTGCACGTGGTTTTCTCCTCGTTTATTTTGACCAGCCATGAGTTCGCCCACTCTTCCAGCGATGTTAGGGCCGTCTGCATCCGATTTCTTGCTATGGTGAGATTCTTTTCAGAGGTCCACATAGCCAGATCGTCTGCAAACATTGAGCTATGGACTCTTCTTGGTATATTCTCTGTAATATCGTTTATATATACCAGGAAGAGTGTGGGTGACAATACTCCCCCTTGGGGTACTCCCTGCTCGAGTGTCACCTTTTTGCTCATCTGCCCTTGTACTTGGACTCTGGCCGTTCTTTGTTTGAGGTAGTGGTTGATCCACTTGTACATCCTCCCACAGACATTACTTCTTCTTAGCTTGACTCTAAGTCCATCCTTCCAGACTTTGTCAAATGCCTTTTCCAGATCCACCCAAACAGCTACTGTGTGTTTCTGTGCCTGGTAGGCATCTTCTATCTCCTGGGCTATGAGGATGACCTGGTCCTCAGTGGATCTGGGCTGTCTAAAGCCGGCTTGCTGTGGAATTAGTATTCGTTTTTCTTCCAGATGCCACATCAGTCTGGTGTTTATCATCCGTTCCATCAGCTTGCCGACACAGCTCAGTAGGCTTATGGGCCTGTATCCATTTGGATCTGTTTTGTCCTTTCCTGTTTTTGGTACTGGTACCAGTATTGCATCTTTCCATGCCTGGTGTACAATACCCCTTTTCCAGCTTTGGTTCAGGACTGATAGTAGTTTCTTCTTCGCTGTTTGGCCCAGCCCCATCAGCATTTCGTTTGTTATCCCGTCTTTTCCGGGAGACTTCCTTTTCTTTAATGTTCTCATAGCCTCTTCCATTTCGCGCATTGTTAGTTTGGCCATCATGTGCTCTTCAGGAGCCGTATTTATGTTTTCGTGTACCTTTAGCTCTTCGCTAATGTCTGTATGCCACCACGATTCGAACCCACATCCTCTGGGACCCGAGGCGGACACCTTACCTCGAGACCACCGTTGACATTAAAGTTATATAAAGTGATTTGCAAACATTTAAACGAAGATAAATGTTTCTGCTGTTGTGAATTGATCATGGTAATATATACGACAATGAACGAATTATATAAAGAATGTACAGGTTACGATTAAGGATAAAAGAAACGTTTGTGAAATAAATGACGACAGGCTGCGATACAAAAAAAACTGCTGAAAATGATAAAACAGTTTCAATAGATAGATAATATTCTAAGATATGTTCCACTGTATCTGAACTTTGCGTTGAATATCTCTCCCACGGAGAAGCAGTGTTTGTTTTGGATGAAAGCGCTCTACGTGGCTCTGCTTGTTGACTCATCAAGAATGATGTAATTGATATTCAGGGACACAAACAGTTACGCTGTTATAACGACATGATTTGGCACTTTGATCCTTCGTGTAGATGACTTGTTTGGTTTGGCTAATGTCTGGGTCGATACTTGGAAGCAACCTAGTTCGTAATCTAGCATGGTCGAAATCAGTGGAATCAATGTATCAAACTTATTTTAGAATGTCAGATTCGCACTGTCTCTCTCGCTCTCTCTCTCTCTCTCTCTCTCTCTTACCCACACACTGCAGCCCTATCTCTTCTCCGAACATCTTGTTCTTTCCCTCATTTGTTCTCTGTCTTCCTCTCTCTCTTCTCTCTTCCCGCCGTTCTCTCATTTTTTCTCTATATCATTCTTTCTCGCTCTAAATAGATATATACTTGTTTTCGTTAACCTCATTTCCTAAACCGTGGTATAATGTAATGTGTCCAGCGCCTTAAAATGCAGTGCACATGACGTCAGTACGAAGTTTTGTAATAGGTTTACTTCCCATAGGGGTACGACCTTGCTGGTTCATGGATCCGGAAACAGATCAGATTGGTTTGTGGGTCGCGCCTCTAACCAGTACGCTAGCCTCCTAGTAGGAATGTGAGTGAGTGAGTGAGTTGAGCAAGTGACTTAGCCAGTGTGTGATTGAGTGAATGAGTGAGTGTTAAGTGAGTGAGTGTGTTAGTGGTTGAAAGAGTGAGTGAATGAGTGAGTGAGTGTATAAGTGACTGAATGAGTGAGTGAATGTATGGACGTGTGAATGATTGAGTGAGTGAATCAGTGAGTGCGTCATACACTGAGTGCTGGAAGAAGTGAGCGCAGCCAAGTTGGTCATTGCGTGACTTTGTTCTTGACTGATGGCTGGTCTAAACAGAAAGACGGCGTGCAAGTTGTGTGTGAACGAATGAGTGACCACGCCAGTCATTGTGTGAGTGTAAGATCTAGAAAGAAGATTTGACAGAGTAATTTCATATATTTTCAATGCAGCGAATAATGGACAGAATAAAATAGAAAGAGAAGATCAAATCCGCCCAGCTAATCTGTTTCTTCCCTGATTCCAGAAACTATTTATTTGGTTTTCTTTTTTTTAGAGTTTTATTTGTAACCCAGAAGGATACTCTACACTGGACAAACTGTAAGCCTGTGTGGGTGGCCTATCTATCAATCAATAAAAACCAATCCACCCCCTGCGGAGCATAGCCTTTGACTAACACACCCTAAATATGCCTTTCGCTCTCAACTCTCAGATCGCCCACGTCTCTCCTGTCTCCATCGGGGTTTTCTCAAGCTCTTTTCACCCAGTGCATTGTGATCGGCCTCTGTGTCTCTTACTTTTCGGATTCCAAAACAGCGACTGTCTCACAATATCATTCTCCCCTTTATCCTCTATTCATCTCCACAGACTTCTCTCTATCTCATGGTCGTCAGCTATATTTAATTATGTGATTGGTAGGTGAGGAAAAGCTAAGAGTTGGAGAGGATTCAACCTTATAATGGGTTTATAGTATTTCTCCCTTACCTATATATCATTAACGTTGTATATTCCCATTGTTGATGCCGACGTGGAGAATTTATCGGGCTGATTTCAAATGCCCGTTAACCTCCGCAGTCCTGGTACATTTTACAGAGTAGGTTTTTATTTTATCGACATCTTCTCAATGTGACAGGGGCCATATTCTCGTATCCAGGAAACAACTTCGACAATCTAAAACCACTGAATTACTCGTGCGTTATAAAACTAATACAGAAATTGAAATATTAAAAGATGGGAAAATGGTGTAAAATAATAAAAGAGAAATTCCAATCAGAAAGACGCAAAAAGAAGTAATTATCTACAATAAAGCTGGCTAATAATAATAATAATATCGCTAACATAAAAAAGCAAATTGGGAATACCAGATTCGGGAAAGTTTGGAAACACCAACCACGGCTTTCTTTAGAATGTTTAGACATGGCCATGTTTAGAGATGACCTCGCACCAACAGTAGTGGAAAAACTGGTAGAATAATTGGTTGTTTTTTTAATGTACTAAATCTATAAAAGGATCAACTATTAACTATATGAAATCTCTTGCCTTGGACACATGACGCAAGTGTGACATAAACTTAAAACAAAACTAGGTGCGCCCAAACCAAGTAGGACTTTTCCCAGATTATAAATAGACTGGAAAATGAGTTCACGAGCCACGTTAGTGGGTGGTAGCATGGACTAAAACTTCAGGTTATGAAACAAAAGCTATGACGTATGGGTGACCCTGCTAGTCACCGAAAACCCCATCCAGTGGTTCCCATACTGGGAGTCACTTATCCTAGCTATTTGGAGAATACCATGTCCAAGCAGTTGCCATTTACTTGTACAACAGTGTTTTTCAACGTCCGGTCCGTGGACCGGGGTCGGTTCCCAAACATGTTCTCCAGATCCACGAAAAAGTTATTACACAGCTTAACTCTTTCATGGAAGACATAAACTATGCAGACTTAATTATCGTGAACATAAAATTCGGATCGGGCTGTGTTCTGGTGTCACTCTCGTGTCCAAACATCAAATGCAATTATTGGGGATCAAGACGCTGAGCAGCGCAAGAGTTGCAGTGGTCAGCGACCCATAGCTGACTGCTAGCGTCAGGACCAGCGAACTAGAGCTGCCAATACCCTTCTACACCTCCACGCGGTGATCCTGGATAACAGGCTGCATCAGGGCAGACTGGCTAAGGAGAAGGGATTGAAGAGGGAATGCTAACCAGGTACTCAAAACATGCTTGCTGAAGTCGGATGTGTTGGACCGAAGGTGCAAATATCGCAGCCAAGCTGTAAACTACGACACAACGCATTCCGTTCTCTGGACTACATTCTGCTACTTAAGCCCGTCAGTGTTTGGTAGTGGGAGATTGTGAACGAAGAAGAAGAAGAAGAAGAAGAAGAAGAAGAAGAAGAAGAAGAAGAAGAAGAAATGCAATTATTGTCTCAATTTTTGATATAGCTAGAAAACAAATATCCAATATACATCAAACTTATTTTGAATAAAATATTTTTGTCTCAAAACGTTCAATTGTTGGTATTTGTATTTGGTTATTGTAAACAACTATAACAATTTCATCTGATAATGTCAGGTTTAAAAACTTATACAGAAAATACTATATCAAAAATGGTTTTTATTTCTGTCTGAGATATGCACTGAAAATGTTCCCAATTTTCCCCAGTAAGCGAAATGTATTTCCTATTTTCATCTGTCAGGGAAGTTTTTTTCTTATTTTCATGTGTTTGTGAAGTTTATTAATTATTTTCACCGATTCACGAAATTTATTATCTTCTCGGCCCGTGAAGTTTATTAATTATTTTCATCGCCCCGTGAAGTTTATTTATTATTTTCATCGTTCAGCAAAATTGTAATCATTTTCATCGGTCGGTGAAGTTTATTTCTTATTTTTATCTGTGCATGAAGTTTATTTCTTATTTTCACCAGCCAGTGGAATTTATTTCTTATTTTCACTGATCCGCATGTGTAGAAAGGTTGGGAAACCCTGATTTAGACGTTTCAAAGACGAGATTCAGCAGATCTACAATGTCTTTGTCCTCTTACATTGTTGGTGTACTCCTACTACATTTTCCTAACCCATTTCTTAAAAGTGTCTTGCAACTTAAATCCTTGTCATCCACTTGTAAGTTCATCCTACATTTGTTCTTCCAGCACGATTTTCAGCAAAGTGTACTGTTTTTTTAAAATATACAATAGGTTAAGGTGGTCCGCAGCAGACATAACAACTGGTCGGGAATGAAGTGTTACAGACTTCCGCATACTAAGCTCCAACTTGTATGAGATGACGTGGCCGGATCACTTCCTCGTTGCCATTTCCTTCCTTAAATGTAAGTCAAGAAATCATTTACAGCTGAGTCGACTGGTGCGTGCCGGTTAGGGACATTGAATATCTTTGCTAATTTAGCTATCGGACTGATTTCGTTCACTAGTTCTATTATTACCCCTGCCTTCGCCAAGCCCACCTTAACACAGATTATATTACTGATGTTGCTGTCAGCTTTCATACAACTTGTCTAAGGAAGATCATCGTCATGTGACTTTCCAGAATGTTGTCTTGTCATGGCACCTCTTTATACATGTCGGTTTAGGGGAAGTTTCCTCGTGTCATAGAAAGATATCCCCATATTTTCCTTTTTGTTCTGAAGCCATCTTCGACCTCTTTTCCTCCTCCCAGGAACAATGCCTTCCATTATCACTTCCTCCAGCCCGGTATGCCTCTTTACATGAACGGAATATCTAAGCTTTTTTTTTGTTTTTTTCCCTCAATTTATTACAATATGTAGCGATTCCAAAATGTCTCAATTTGTTTTTATATCTTCCCAATATTTATTCTGAATCCGTCTGTAACATGTCGAAAGTTGTGATCGATTCTGCAATTGATTTGTTTTATGTCCTTGTCTCACAAATGTATGTCGCCACAGAGAGAATCCACGTCCTGATCACTTTGATCTGTCTGCTTCCAATGTACCTTACCATAAATATTTCCCCCAGTGTGGTTTGTGTATGGCAATTGCAATTCTACGTTTGATTTCACTTTCGCAGTCGCTTAAATTATTGGAGGTAGATTTTAAATATTCAAAATCCATTACATTTTATTTTTCTACATTATCAATTGAGAATATCGATTTATTTTTCACATTTTTGTTACCAATATTTTGGTTTTCTTAGTGTTTCAATATAGATTCTGGGCCTCTGTGTTATTTTTGTTTTGTTGTTTGTTGATAGCTTTAGTTTTGCTAGTCCCACCTGGATCCCGACAAGAACAATGTCGTCGGCATGACTAGTTTCCGGAAACTGATATCCACCTACGCGAAATCCTGTTAGGAAAATTTTTCTCAATTTCTGACCGAACATGCTCGAAACCTTGAATATCTTGCCAAGACTGTTTCATTTGACTCTGACCTACAATCACACTCTTGGACAACTTTCACACGCTCGATCAGAGTGAAGCCCTTCCATTGCACTTTGGTTGGGCTGGCTTCTGAGAGCGCACAAACCTAGCATAGGTACATACAGAAGCTCTGGTTGATGCGTTTTAATATCGCCCAATTAACTACGGTCTGGGGTAGAATAGGCGTGACTCCGCCAGTAGAAACTAGTGCGGCAAAAACAAAAAAAAACAAAAAAATTAAAATACGCTATTACACGTCGTCGTAGAGAAAAGACAAGATACAATCACCAGAACCGCTACGTGGCACATATGGAAAGGACAAGATACAATCACCAGAACTGCTACGTGGTCCATAGGGAAAGGACAAGATACAATCACCAGAACCGCTACGTGGCCCACAGGGAAAAGACAAGATACAATCACCAGAACCACTATGTGGCTCATAGAGAAAGGACAAGATACAATCACCAGAACCGCTACGTGTCCAATAAGAAAAAGACAAAATACAATCACCAGAACCACTACATGCCCCATACGAAAGGACAAGATACAATCACCAGAACCGCTACGTGGCCCATAGGGAAAGGATAAGATACAATCACAAGAACCGTTACTTGGCTCATAGAGAAAGGACAAGAAACAATCACCAGAACCGCTACGTGGCCCATAGGGAAAGGACAAGATACAATCACCAGAACCGCTACGTGGCCCATAGGGAAAGGACAAGATACAATCACCAGAACGCTACGTGGCCCATAGAGAAAGGACAAGATACAATCACCAGAACCGCTACGTGGCCCATAGGGAAAGAGAAAGAGCGGATGACGTAAAACAACATGACCTTTGCTCAGGGAAGCTGAAATAATTATAACGAATCAGAACTGGTGTATCTCGGAAGGTGAAGCACGGACAGGACGAAGTGAAGGGGATTTATTATTGTTAGGGGGCAAAGGTAGAAACTTGGGCAGGGCCAAGTGAAGGGGATTTATTATTGTTAGGGGGTAAAGGTAGAAACTTGGGCAGGGGCAAGTGAAGAGGGTTTATTGTTGTTAGGAGGCAAAGGTAGAAACTTGGGCAGGGCCAAGTGAAGGGGGTTTATTGTTGTTAGGGGCCAAAGGTAGAAGCCCGGGCAGGATCAAGTGAAGGAGGTTTATTTGTTGTTAAGGGGCAACGGTAGAAGCCCGGGCAGGGCCAAGTCTAGGGGGGGGGGGGGTATTTTTGTTAGGGGGCAAAGGTAGAATCCCGGGCTGGGCCAAGTGAAGGCGGTTGATTGCTGCCTTATGGAGCAAAGAGTAGTGATAGTCAGAAGAGGCAATTTGATTAAAGCATTCACTTCACGTCCTCAGTCATCCTCATGGAAACGAGGCAAGGATTCACACTGTAATCCCCGTAGTGGTGAGCTTGCTGAATAGCCCCATTGCACTACATCCAGGGGAACTCATGTCCAATTTTTAAGTACCCCTTATGGTGCAAGAAGAGCCACTGCATTCTGCTACCATAAAAAAGCTGTCAGGAGCTAGCAGAAGTAGCTCCCATCGAAAACATTACTGTCCTAAAAACGTAATCAGACGGCATTGACTGCTTTGTCCTTCAAAACAGAGTAAGAGAAAAGAAATCCACATATTATAATATTCTTCCAGTGTATCATTGTAGTGTTAAGTATCTTCTTCCCTCAATTGTAGCTTGTTATACAAGACTTATCGCAAGTTATGTATCGACATCTTTTCACTAGAATCTAATCGTGGTAGAGAAGGAGATTTATTACTGAGAAAGAAAAGATCAGACCAGCTCAGGGTGGACATTGTGTATATATATCAAAGTATGGTTGTTAGGGACAGCAACAAAATTAAAATAAGGCGAGGCTGCAGCGGCTCTGCGGGTGTATATAATGGGAAAAAACATGAACAAAAATTGTAAAAGTTGATAAAGGTTGAGTTTAACCAAAATTTGTTAATGGGTATGGTCATATACCGCATAGAGACAAGAACACAAACAAAACCTACGTTACGACCAATAGGCCTTCATCGGGGACAACAATACTGAACTAACAAATCAACGTATAAGAAAAAAATTGTCAACTTATCTGATAGTATACCCAATCTGTCTAAGCGACCGGTTGGGCCAGATGCTTGACTGAAAATTTGTGTTCGTCTTTTTTTCCCATTAGGGACAACAATCACGATCTGCACTGGGAAATCATTTATTACAAAGAACGAAAATAAAGTGAAGTCTGCCCGGATTTGAGCCATGATCCTCCATGCGACGAAGGTGCCATTTTTGACAAGTCGGTTAAAAAAAAGAAATTGTGTTTACTGGCCGAGTTTTGCCATTGAACACTTCAGAATTTGGAATATAGGTCGTTCGATCCAGACACACTTTACAGATGCAATTAGTTACACAATTTTATATCTTCAAGCAAAGACAGTACAGTTTTTTTAGATTGTATAGCAGCTAGACAAACAATGAACAGTGGTAATTTAAAATTACGGGAGTACATGTTAGTACATCTTAGTACATATTAGTACATATTAGTACATTTTAGTACATGTTAGTACATGTTAGTACATGTTAGTACGGATAGTCACATATGTCCCCAGTGTCAACTACCGGGACCAAATATGTCCCCAGTGTCAACTACCTGGACCAAATATGTCCCAATGTCAACTACCGGGACTAAATATGTCCCCAGTGTCAACTACCTGGACCAAATATGTCCCCAGTATAAACTACCTGGACCAAATATGTCCCCAGTGTCAACTACTGGGACCAAATATGTCCCCAGTGTCAACTACCTGGACCAAATATATCCCCATTTCAAAACCGGGACCAAATCTGTCCACGTAACAACTACCAGTCTCCTCTCACGGAAGGCCCGATAGGTTACAGTGTAAATATATTGTGTTCCCCGTTCAGGACCGGGTAATGGATGGGCGGCTATACTCCTGTTTGACCAGAACATTGCGGATCGTAATGAAATACCTGAGTACGTTCGAAAATTGTACATTTGCAATATGCATTGTTGAAACATCGCAAACGTTGAAGACTCTCCAACAAGTGATTGTTCAAGAATGGCCGTTTCCACTGGATTCACGTCTTCTCGGTAAGAAGTACTTAAAACTGACTGAAACAAATTCAATTTGAATAATAAATCAAATTTAATGTACGGGCAATAACAGAATAGACACTTTGTTATTAATGGAAGAGTCAGAGGATGCTGAAGTAGAAGTTGTTGTTAAAAGGAAACTCTAGAAAATGTTACCCTAAATATAATTTACAGGCAGTAGTGGACTGAAAACCGTGTTATCTCTGTGAGATACGAGAGTGGTGAAGTGGAATTTTTTGGTAACAGAAAACTAGAATTGTTAATCAACGGAAAGGATACATTAGATTATAACAATTTTATCAAATTACAGTCGACTACAAAACAAGATTAATTAAATTAATTTAAGAAAGGTCCAGATATTATGAAATATTTATTTTTAGTCAGAGAGTGGTGAATGCTTGGAATCCATTGCCACAGGAAATAATCGGGGCTATGTCAATTAATGCATTGAAAAATATATTTGATGCACATAGTTATTTTTTTGGTCAAGCTGAGTCGTAGAAACTGGTTGTATACAGACTTCGCAGAGCCTTCTTATCCAGTATAAAAAAGTTAAAATAATCTAAATATAATATACAGACATTAGTAATATTCTATTTTTTCCAATGGATTGGATGCAAAATAACAACAACAAGAAGATGAAGACGAACAAATTATATTCGATACTGAGTTCAGATTAAGCAGTTTGTTTCTTTAATCAATAACTTGTATTCCATGTATTTTGCGTTCATAATTTTTTCATATGGCCGTTTGTGTTGTACAGAGGTTTGCGATTACTGTCCATTGCATCCAATTTCAGCCAACATTTTGTTTATGGTTTAAAGCAGAGGTGGCCAAACTACGGGGTCAGATCCCGCCCGCTAACCAGTCTTTACCGGCTCGCCAACCAGTTTTGGGCGAGTCCTTTATCGTTTATTGAAAATTACTGTATACAACGCTAAAGAAAATATTACAAAACAGCACGCACAGGCACCAATAACAAAACCAAAAAGACCCAAAATGAACGAGTACCATCTCCTCACCTCCCCCAACACCAAAAACGTTCTTTCTCTCTCTTTCTCTCTCTCTCTTTCTCTCCCTCTTTCTCTCTCTCTCTCTCTCTCTCTCTCTCTTTCTCATACCAATTTAGCTCTACTAGAAAGTGCCGAAAAAACGGAAATGATAACGTCAAATCTCAGATCGTGCACGTAGACAGGTGAAGACAGTGTCAGTACCTACTTTGATAATGATAAACTTAGAGCAATGACATATTTTCTGCAATCGGAAGTCTCTGAGATCAAATGAATTTTCTTTGTCTTTAGCATTGGTTTGGAGAAAGTGATCGTGGTGGTGGATGGTAGGTACATTTATATAGGAAGGAGTTAAGGTGCACAGCTGGCCTTGTGAAGTTTGTTAAGTATAAATCAGCCAGTGACACTTCTGGGCTTGTAGCTAGCTGTTGTGCACGTTTTCACGTATAAGAGTTTTTATTTGTAAAAATGTTTTGTTAGGTATAGAGCAGTTTATCAGTGCTTTCTGTACGGTATTCATTATATATGTAAAACTAAATACCAGAATGTTATTTTTTGAGAATGTTATAGGTCTGCCGTCTGGTGTTACCCTTGACCATAATCGGACCCTCGGCTGACGTTAGCTTGACCACCACTGGTTTAAAGGGTACAATCTTGCTGCCCAAAGAATCCTAACCCAACAAATTTGGTTTGTGAGACGTTTGGCTGCTAACCGTATCGCTGCCACACCATAAATCCCCCCCCCCCCCATCTTCCCCTTTTCACTAAATAAGTTATTATGGTTGACCCCTGCTTGCGCGATAAACACACATACGCAATTACAACAACAAAAACACGATATTTGATCATTAAGAATAAACACCACGGGAATATCCGCCAGGTGAACAATTCTATTCCTCATTTTAAAAAATAAACGCGAACTGAGAGACTGGCAAGTTGTCGACACCGAGTACAAAGATAAGTATTTTTAGCACCGGGAAAACACACGTGAAATAACTGGAATTTGTCGTTTGGTAGGAAACGGGTAATCCAATGGTCTCGATATCTATCTTCTGACCATCACTAAACACATGGGTTATTTTTGGTTTCGTCAAGAGAAAAATAAAAAACTAGTCTGAACATTTCGTGGCAACTGCAAGGGCAAGCGACCTCCAGGACCCAGTCCTTTATATCCCCCTGGCGAACACCATACGTGATGATATGTGGACCCTGGTGTTTTCTGAGGTGAAAATTCGTGTCTGTATAATCAATGAAGCAAAACGTTTTCCTGAACATTCCATACAGATCTTAGAACCAACAAATCCATGAAAAAGATTTTGGATCTACAGAAGTTCGACAGCGTTACAAATGGCAGTTTATGGAACAGATCAGGACAGCGACCGATAGCGCAGCAAATCTCAGAATGAATGTGGCGCTGGACATCTCACGCGTTGCGAAAACCCTAACCTAGTATCACCAGACAAATCTCTGGAACCCACATGGAAAATAGACAAAGAAATGGCAAAGAGCAGGTGAAAACAAGATGTTATTTATGTTCTCTCTCCACAGCAGAGATCGGCTGCAATTGATCCCCAACGTCCTCTGTCTCTTTCTTTTGTAGTACAATCTATCCTCCCACATACAGCGTTGTTTATCTTTAACTCGCATACTCTCCACCTTACATTCCAATGTTTTCAGCAATCTAGTATGTCTTTCTTTGTGACCAAATATCTCGACTGTCTAGCTCTGATTGAATACATCAATACATCAATACTCTTTTGTACTTCTACTTTATCCAAGACGTCCTTTAGTGTTTTTTTTTCTTGGTGTCTGCTTGGTGCCCATTATTCTGTACATGTCAAGGGCACCAATTCTCTTCTCTAATCGTGTGTTCATTGTTCATGTTTCGGCGTCATACACTAAAGCGATTATTCATAACAATTGATCATTTGTATTTTTAATTTCTGAGTGACTTGCTGGGGAGTCAATATATGACTCATGTGGATGAAAACAGATTTGGATATCCCCATTCTCCTGACTTCCATTTCTCATCTCACAAGAAGCTCTTGGCCTGTTCCAGTATTTCAGCGATTGTTTTTATTTGTAGATCAGAATTTGATTATATTCTACTAATTGTTATATATTTTTGTTTTCTCTGTGTCCAATTCGTACACCTAACTTGTGTTCCTTATTTGAATCATCAATCACAGTAGTGCTTGTTTTCTTTCAGCAAACATTATTGTGTCGTCCGAGTATATGAGTTCATTAATTGACACCCCACCAATAATGAATCCTCTGTATGTCGACAAATATAGTATGTGTAAATGCTAAACAGACGATGGGATTGTACGCGTCCTTATTGCGCATCTCTTGTTGATATTTATGAATGGTGAGTACAGCCTGTCAGGTCCTGCCGTGACAGTGTCCTCCCAACCCAATATAAGTTACTGAGTAGTCCTGTATCTCTTCCATTTATGTCCGTTTTCCAGACATGTAATTAGTTTATAATGGAGGGCTCTGTCAAGAGAAGTGACCAAGATGCCGATACAAGAAAAACAGCCAGACTATGCGAGGCACTAAGACAATAATAGAGGATAGGTCTGACTGTAGAGAGTTGCCTGGTGGTATATTCACCACAAGGTTATACGGACAGAGAATAAGAAATTCGGAGGCAGCTGGTATATGTGAAAGATAGTCTCAAAGCAGACACCGGTGTCAGTGATGAAGTGGTGGGGATGTGTTTGTACGCTTGCTTGCCTTCCCTAACACAGAACCATTCACAGCTTAACTACGACAGTAGTACTTACAATGCGTAGCTGGTGTTTTTCCTATTTAGATTAGCGTTGGAGCGATCTTTAACCGTCACAGCAAGGTTGTGTTGCTGATTTAGCGTGCGTGTATGTATGTGTGTGTGTGTGTGTGCTGCGTATCCCCTTTCGCGTGACTTCACCCTGTTGGGGTCAAGGGAGTCCATGAGTGGACTAAGCCTCCTTAAGTCAGGTATCAAGTGTTAGAGAAGCAAAGGTCGTCTTTGAGCAGACTAATCCCCTGGTCAGATATCAAGTGTTAGTGACTTCACTACACTAAGCCACAGGTTCTGTAAGGTGGGGTTCCCTTTGTCGCTATATTTTCCTTCCCTAATCGCAAGTCAGCTACTTTTTTACAGCTGGGTCGTCTGGAGCGTGTCTGCAGAGGTTGAACCCCGTACCCTTGCCGTTAAAAAGCAAGTGCTCTACCACTATTCTAATCAGACGCACCTTGTCGGCGTAGAGCGGTATATTTCTTCTAATAAGCTAAAGAGCTATGCTGGCGGTGGCTAGTAAAACTACCAAATTGGTCTTCCAAGCAGGACAGGACACAAAGGTAGGGGCAGACAATGAGAGACACAAACTGTTTGCCGGATAGACATGCCGTAAACAGCCTTTGGTTAAAATAGGCGAACAGTACACAAACACCTGCCGAAGTCAGTTACAACTACTTGGATTAGTTTTCTCAAGATCTTGGCCCTATTTTTATCACAGCTTAGAATCTTGTCTTCTTTTTTTTTATTTAGAACTTTGGCCATTTGTTTTCCTTATTTCGGACTCTGAGCTTGCTAGACAGTCGGGTATGTTTTATGTATCTATTTTTTACTAAATTTACCCCCGTTTCTTTCGATATTTACTATTGTTATGGTACTAAAAGTCTGTCAGAAAATGATCAATGAAACATGAGCTTCTATACAAAACATGAAGACCTTCATTGTGGAGGTACATTTGAACATGTGTAGTTTTTTTTTCTCACGTATTCCGGTCCTGGGGAGCTGAATTAGTATGTCCTGCGCAAAGTGCGTTGCGTCGGTCTATGTCAGTCCGTATCCCTAATAATAGCTGTCCATCGTTGACGATGAGGACTGCCGACATCATCCTTGTCACAGATTTCCCTGTTGGGTGTGGGTGCGCATGTGGCTGAACAGGCCAATGCGAGCACGAAAACATCTGCTACATATCGGGCACACGAGGTTTGTAGAAGGGGATGGTGTTCCCGCTGCTAGGGATTTCCGCGTCTCGCGTCTGTTCTGGGCTTTCACAGCACGGTCGTCTTCATCGGCAGCTACACCCGATTTGACTGCGCTTCTCCAGTCAGATCTGTTTTGCGCAAGACATTCCCAGATGTCGATGTCTATCTGGCAACTTTTTAGTGAGTCCTTCAGACCGTCTTTAAAACGTTTCTTTGGGCGCCCTCTCTCGCGCCATCCCTCTCTCAGCTCGCCGTAGAGAACCTTCTTTGGGAACCGCCCGTCTGACATACGGACGAGGTGTCCGACCCATCCTAGTCGTGCTTTTTCTAGCAGTGCATGGATGCTGGGCATGTTAGCCCTCGAGAGAACCTCGATGTCAGTGACACGATCTTGCCATCGGATGTGGAATATTCGCCTCAGGCAACCTGTGTGGAAGTGGTTAAACCTCCTTGCATGTCCAGAGTATACAGTCCAGCTTTCGCAAGCGTATAGTAGGGTTGGAATGATGGTTGCACGGTAGACTTTGAGTTTGGTCTTGACGCTGATGCCACGACGTGCCCAGACCATTGAGCGCATTCTACCAAAGGCTGTGCTGGCCTTTGCTATTCTGCTTGCCACCTCATCGTCTAGGCTGACAGATCTCGACAGCGTGCTGCCCAGATATGTGAATTTGTTTACGGCATTCAACGTCTGCCCGCTGACTGTAGTCTCTGGTTTTGTGTACGGCATGCCTGGAGCTGGTTGGTTCATGACCTCTGTTTTTTTTTGGCATTTATGGTCAGGCCAAAATTTTTGCATGCGGCAGAGAACTGGTCCATTCCAACCTGGATGTTCAGTTCTTAGTTGCTCATTAGAAAGCAGTCGTCAGCAAATACAAGTTCCCGGATTATGTCGCCAGCCACTTTGGTTTTGGCCTTCATTCTTCTGGAATTGAGTAATTTGCCATCTGTGCGATTCTTTATGGATATTCCAAGCTCCAATGATCTGAAGGCGTCTGTCATCGTGGCCGCGAACATCATGCTGAACAAAGTCGGGGCGAGTACACATCCTTGTTTTACTCCGTTTGATACTAGAAACGTTTTAGAGATTACACCGCTGTCCAGTACACGAGCACATATGCCTTCGTGTAGCTGTTTTACCATTGTTATGAACTTGTTGAGGCTGCCAAACTTAGACATTATCATCCACAGCCCTCCTCTGTTAACTGTATCAAATGCCTTTGTCAAATCAATAAATGTAGTGTACAATGCCTGATTTTGTTCCCGACACTTCTCTTGTACTTGGCGAGCGGCAAAAATCAGGTCCACTGTTCCACTTCCGGCTCTGAATCCGCATTGGCTTTCTGGGCGGTGGTGGCTTTGTTCAAGGTGTTTGTTGAGCCTGTTTAGCAGTAAGCGAGCTAGGATCTTGCCTGCTACGGAGAGTAGCGATATTCCACGATGATTGTCGCATTCCTGACGGTTGCCTTTTCTTGTTGCCTTGTAACAGCTAAGCAATTTATTTTTGCTCTTTTCCTTTCAAGAAGTTTTGTAACAAGTAAACATTTGGGTAGACGGGTCTTAATCAAACCCCAAACAAACAAAATATGTTCTTAGCGCCGGGTATCGTTTTTTAGCTCTGGGTTTGGGGGTTGTGACGTCACAGAATAGTCTAACTATGGGGGTGTCTAACATCGCTCCTGTAACGAGATTGCCAATACACCTAGATTTCATCATCAAACAGTAAATGGCACATACTAAATGCAACAACCGTTCTTGGAAAACGGCAAAGAAGGGACATAAGTGCAAATATGGCACACAGCGGCATATGCTTGATTCGTACATGTGCGAGTTCATTTGGCCTTGACACATCAAAGTCAATATTTTGTGCGTTTTCACCGTCACCCTTGCCAACATTATTCAATTCTGGTCACCTCAATAGTTAAAATTGTGTTGTTTGGTTGTCCAATTATTTCAATCTACCTGTCAGGAACTTTCCTTCTGCTCATTGTTAAGGCCCTACATTCTTCCAGAAGACTTGTCGCAAAACTGAAGATAACTACATTTTCTACACTTCTAATTTATCTAAGTTTTTTGCTTATTTATTTAAAATAAAAATGCTATCAACCTTTTCTCCCCTTAAGGAAAATGAAATCTCCCGCTAGTCATCAGCTGTTAAATAAGCATGACGAGAACCCATGGAACTCTGCTTGGGGTGAATTAAGATGCAGTACCAGCATTTGACCATAACAGCAAGATTATCAGTTTCTGTATTCGGGAATCGCAGAAGCTGTCCGTTTACTGCAACAGGCTTAGAACCTCTGACCACACATCATTATAAACCCTTTGTGTAAAACAGTTTGGCTACTGACAGCAAATACCGGGATTTACCAATTACTTCTAAGCAACAGAAACCAAACTGTTTCTATATGACGCATATTTAAGCTAGCTCGACATGAAACAACTGGCTTCTCTTGTCAATTGTGTGATAGCAAGGCGTCCTTATTGAACTGAATGTGACAGACAAGTCCACATCGTTGATTCATACAGTAGTCGGTGTACAGTATTCAACCGAGTAAACGAAGGATAGGTCATCTATTCACTAAACTGTCTATGCACAAAGTTCGCCCAATGACTAATCTCTCGATGTAGTCAACCAATGACTAATCAATCAATGTACGTACAAATCTTAGTTCAGGCCACCATTAAAATCTGTGAAGCTACTCTTCGAACGTTTTCACGAGTCAGTTTGAATGTAACTAAAGAAAAAAAAATGGTCATACAAGTCTGTGGATCTGCAAACAATGTTTAGATGGTGAGATTAGTAGACGTTGGATCTGTGTTATATTTGTGCGCCAACTTCAGAAAATAACTAAAGAAACAAATGTGTAAGAATTGTTTATCTACACACAAATTCTAGTTCAATCTATATCAGTACATGTGAAGGTTGTGTGGTTGTGTATACTGGTCGAAAAATTCGCGTTAGTCTGGTTTTAAACTGGTAATAAATATCAACAACCATGCCGATAGCATAGGAAAGAAGTGTGCGCCTCCGACGGCGTCTAACGACATAGTTGACACATGAGATGGGTTGAGACAGCTTAGAGAAACGACAAACATTTTCTTAGCACTTGTGTTGTTGTCTGAGCTACCACTTGTGACGTCTCCAATATTGATGAATATTCTGTAATAGTGGGTTCTAGGGGATCTTCTTGTATAACGGGGCGGCGTGCTGAAGATGATGGATCTGGTACTACTTCTCTATAGTACATTTCAAGGCTTCTTAGTTCGCAGTATCGATCCCTAGCTCGTTAAGCAAGCTATTTTAACATTGTCTGTTTCCATGTGTAAGTATTGTCGTGAGATGCGATCTTGGGCAATATGTAGGACCTAACCCATCCGTGAGTCATCGCACAGGAGTCCATTACACATACAAGAACAACAGTGCAAAGTGTAGTAACATGAACGCACTCTAAGTAATGTCCTTGTCTCGCTACAGGAAGTAAGGAAACACGAGGAACACACGAGATCAACAAACATGTAAACACAGTAGCGACAACATTGGCAAGGCCAAATGTATTTTAAGCAGCAAGAGAAATACACAAAACAAGAAGTGAATCTCCTACTTTATGACTCACTTACAGCGAGGCACATTCGTAATCTGAAGGTTTGGGGTTCGTTTCCGGAGGACCTAATTATTTGACGTTCTTTTAAATTACAAGAAGGGGACGTTACAACGATAGGCCAACTGACTGTCCAAAACAATGTTACCATTGGTGGACAGTGTTTTACCTTTTTCTATGCCATTGACATAAGTATAAAACAAACGATATTACTAAACAAGTGCTTGATTGTAACACACGGGGAAGGGTGGAGAGACCAAACTATACCTGGTGTCTATAACAGACGTTGTCCTTCTTCTGATATTGTTATTTTGAAATCAATTTACAAGAATTGAAATATAGAAAGTAACATTTGTGTTACTGTTTAAATATGTACCGACATTTACAACCATACAATATACACAAAATTAACTATTACATATTTTTTTTTAGTTACAATCAGAGACTATTTAAAGCAACTAAGTTTAAACCATGATATGTTTCAAATTGGAAACGTCCAGACATGCATGTTGAAATTTACATTATTAAAAAGGTCAAAGTTTTTGCGCCCCATACCTGCCGTGCCCACCTGTGTCAAGCTAATGCCCGCCGCGTCTTACCTGTGTCAAGCTAGTGCGTAGTCTAGCAGTTTGTGAGCCCCATACCTGCTGCGTCTCACCTGTGTCAAGCTAATACCTGCCGCGTCACACCTGTGTCAAGCTAATACCTGCCGCGTCTCACCTGTGTCAAGCTAATACCTGCCGCGTGTCACGTGTGTCAAGCTAGTGCGTGCGTGTCACCTTTGTCTAGCTAGTGCGTAGTCTAGCAGTTTGTGAGCCCCATACCTGCTGCGTCTCACCTGTGTCAAGCTAATACCTGCCGCGTCACACCTGTGTCAAGCTAATACCTGCCGCGTCTCACCTGTGTCAAGCTAATACCTGCCGCGTGTCACTTGTGTCAAGCTAGTGCGTGCGTGTCACCTTTGTCTAGCTAGTGCGTAGTCTATCAGTTTGTGCGCCCCATACCTGCCACGTCTCATCTGTGTCAAGCTAATACCTGCCGCGTCTCACCTGTGTCAAGCTAGTAGTAGTCTATCAGTTTGTGCGCCCCATACCTGCCGCGTCTCACCTGTATCAAGCTAATACCTGCCGCGTCTCACCTGTGTCAAGCTAATACCTGCCGCGTCTCACCTGTGTCAAGCTAATACCTGCCGTGTCTCACCTGTGTCAAGCTAATACCTGCCGCGTCTCACCTGTGTCAAGCTAGTGCGTCGTCTATCAGTTTGTGCGCCCCATACCTGCCGCGTCTCACCTGTGTCAAACTAATACCTGCCGCGTCTCACCTGTGTCAAGCTAATACCTGCCGCGTCTCACCTGTGTCAAGCTAATACCTGCTGCGTCTCACCTGTATCAAGCTAGTGCGTAGTCTATCAGTATCTATATTTATTGCCTTCTGAGTGTCACCTTCACATAAACTGCAGACTGTGCTATTATAGCTTGGTTCATCTTGACAAAGTTTCAGTGTTCTACCCGCGCTCTCGACTGTCTTTGGGTATATAATTGAAAGTTAAGAAGACAGGCGGCGAGAAAGCAGATTGGTCACTGCACCAACAAAAAGGTAAGGCTTAACAATATGAAGTCTCCAATAATTCCCCAACAACTCCAACGCCAGCCATTCAACAAACCTTACCTGCGATGTCATATATCACTTTAAGCGCCCTGAAGCCAACATTATTCAAGATTACAACTTACAGGTTCCGATTTTGATACCGTCCCAATTGAAAATTATAGTATAAATCTGTTGAGTGATTTGAGTTGAATATCTTCTTTGTTTGAACATCCCTTATCTGTTTCTGCGTCTTATTTTCTTCTTCTTCTTCTTCTTCTTCTTCTTCTTTTTCTGCTTCTTCTTCTTCTTCTGCTGCTTCTTCTTCTTCTTCTTCTTCTTCTTCTTCTTCTTCTTCTGCTTCTTCTTCTTCTTCTTCTTCTTCTGCTTCTTCTTCTTCTTCTGCTTCTTCTTCTTCTTCTTCTTCTGCTTCTTCTTCTTCTTCTTCTTCTTCTTCTTCGTCTTCTTCTGCTTCTTCTTCTTCTTCTTCTTCTGCTTCTTCTTCTTCTTCTTCTTCTTCTTCTTCTTCTTCCTTTTTGGAGCCCGTCGTGGAAAGAATGTTGTAATTTACAGCAAGACTGCGATACCTGCGCCTTTCGTCCAGTTATATCCTGTTTGAGCTAGCTTTATGAGGCACCACGTTAACCTTCGCACTGTTGTCCATATTCTCTTAGTCAGACCACACTAGTACAGACTGTTTGCAGGGCCGCCACTTAGAGACGGATCTTGGCCATGTTCCGCTTCAGCTTCTTGAATACGTCTCTCCACTCCAAATGCCACATAATTTTCAGTTGCCTACGTCTAGCAAATCAAACGGCATATTTTGTTTCTTAACTAAACTTACAATTTTTGTCAGTTAGCATATAAAGAAACGAATTCCGGTGTCAACCGAGAAGGGTTCTAATTCCATTTGCCAAAGAGGTGCGTGGGATTAGATTCCAATTAATTTAAATCAATTTTCTTTGAATGTTTGCGTTGTAAACAAAGAATTTCCAAACATCTGGTAGCGGTGTTAAGAATTTCTTATAGACCGACAAGGCATCTTCTTTGGTAACATCGTATATGCATGATGCAACCACGTGGCAAAATGGACAGCATAACAATTATGACAGCGACAGTAACGAAGTTGATAATCTTCATTTTCTTATCGACGATAATGATGATGAAGATTATGTCAAGCTCCCTGTGAAAAAGATAGTAGTTTTTTTTTGTATTGATATCATGAAGAAATGGGACAGTCATCTTCAGACATAAATGAGCATTATTTTGTGCGAAAATTATGGATTTTTTTGTTCATTGGCTTAAGAACAGTGAACTGGTGAGTAGAATATTTAAAAAAAAATAAAACTGATTTTATCCTCCTGTACACTAAATAATGAATTAAAATTAGCTTATAGTGGCCAGAATTGCAGAATTGAATTCTGCATTCATTGTGCTATATATATATAACAATAGGTGATTGGTGATTTGCACTGGTCAGAAGCTTAATTTCAGATCGTCAAATGTGCAGCTTTTTTTCTCTTTGGAATCGCATTGTGTGGTTGAATTTCTGCGTATGGAAAGATCTCTAGTTCGCTGATATACTGTGTTGTGCATTTTCTGCCCCGTGTGAACATTGAAGTTTCGCCCTGATGTAGACAACAACAAAAGTCGTGTTTCATTTGACAGAACATTGCCTGGCTAAAATACAAGCAACCTTTCACAAGGATGAACAGCCAGAATTTAGAAGTATCACTTGGCACGGAGACTGACGATTAAATGCCAACATGTGGCCTCTCTGTTGGATAGTTGAGTATTCTCTCTAACATTCTTAACATCATATATATTTATGTTACACCCTGTTTTGTCGGGGGTCATTATCTTTGTTTTGTTTATCTTTATAAACAGGTTTTGATCTTTACTGACAAAACACGATGACAACATAAATATACGGTAGGTGATGAGAAAATAGACCAGGTCATGCATTTTGAATATCTGAGATAAAGAATTGACAAAAATGGCGACTGTTCCAAAGAAATCAGAAGAAAACTGGCCATCGCAACCCAGAGGCTAAACAGCCTGAAGAAATTATGGGAGAACATAAATAAAGCGACAAAAGTAAAAGACTTGAGAACCTGTGTTTTTCATGGGACCGCATATAGATGCGAATCATGGACGATTATCAAGACTTCTAGGAAAAAGAATCGAGTCATTCGAGTCAAAATTATACAGAAAGATCCTCAGAATACCCTGGATGGAGAGAAAGATAAATATAGACGTTTGGTTTATCAATTCCATTTTGGCCAGAAAATGTAAATACTTTAACCACACCAAGAGACACAACGGTCTTGAGAGAACAGTGATGGAAATTATAGTGCCAGGTAAAAGAGGCAGGTGTTTGCCAAGAAGACGATGGCACCAAGATACCCATGAATGTCTGAGTATGACTGTGATGGATGCTGAAGTTTTGGCAAGAGAAAGAGTTTCTTTCAGGCAAGCTGTGATGAGAGCGACGTTCTACAAAGGGCATGATACATGATGATGATTATATATAAATGCTTATTGGTCATCCGACTTAAGGAAGTTGTGAAAAGAGAAGTAACTAGACTAAGATTTCACCTTGAACAGCTGAAACACCCGGAGATAGTGTAGGCTTTTGAAGCGATGCTATGGGGAAGTTTCGCACCGCTCTTGGATTTTAAAGAAGAGGCAGATATTGAGACGATAACTGTGGCCTTGAATTCGGTATTGATAGCCACGACAACTGGGGTATTAGGAAAGCGAAGAGTAAAGAAGACGGCAAAAAAATGAAATACTCTTGTTATGTGACAAGAGAAGATAACTGAAAAGGTCAAAGAATACTCTGGATGGGATTACGAAATACAGAGAGATAAATAGAATTATAAAGGTCAAGTTGAATAAGGCCAAGGCAAAATGGATAACTGCTCAGTGCTCAGATATCGAACAAAATCTGAGAAGAAACGATGCCAAAGGCGCATATACAATAGTCAAGGCCCTAGTAAGGCCTATACAAGGTCGCAATACAACGATTCAGGATAAGAGAGAGAAATGTCTCACAGAAGCCCAGGACATTCGGTCTCGCTGGACAGAGTAATAATTGAGGCTCTGGCACACAGGAGAGTGGCCAACCATCTGGACGAAATCAGTGGTTTTATCACTGCCTAAATCAGGGAACCTAAAGATGTGTCAGAACTATAGAACAATGAGCCTCATTAGTCATTATTGCAAAGTTCTCTTAAGAATGATCCTCAACAGATTAAAACCACAGGCAGAGATTATCATTCCGAAGAGCAAGTAGGGTTTCGAGCGGGGAGAAATACCACTGAGCAGAATTTTTTTTTTTTTTTTCGTTCGCCTTATTTCTCTTAACCCCAAGGCGATGTGCGTTGCACAGGGGTTTTTATTTTGCGCCTATCAGCTCAGTGCATCCGACTTCAGCATGCATTTTATGTAAGGGTCTGTTTCCTCCTGCATTTTCTAAGGGTTTGCTTCCCCGGTGTAACGACCGGTGCTGTGATGGGGATCGAACCCAGCACCTTCGGGTTGTGAGCCATGCCACTTAACCACTAGGCCACGCCGTCCCCTGAGAAGATATTTGATCTGCGGATATTAAATGAGAAATACTTAGAGTATCAACAACACATATATCATGTCTTCATCGATTTCAAAAAGGCGTTCGACAGAGTATGGTATGCGGCGCTATGGACAACAATGAAGCATTACAAGATTAATAGTATTATTGTAAAGGTAATTGAGAACCTTTATGAGAAGGCGTCAAGTGCAGTTTATATAGACGGAATACTAGGCGAATGGTTCCGCACGTCTGTTGGGGTGAGACAGGGATGTATACTCTCTCCAACACTCTTTAATGTATTCTTGGAAAGAATAATGGAGGCGGCCCTGGAGGGACATGTTGGTACGGGCAGAATAGGTAACAAGACGACTACAAACCTACGATTTTCAGATGATATAGATGATAGGCACCGAAACGGAACTCCAGAAGCTGATTAGTAGATTGGACAGACCGGCGCAGAGCTATGGCATGGAGATAAAACCATAGAAAATAAAGTTGATGACTAATAACACGGAAGGGTTTACATCTGTGATAAAAGCAAATGGTCAGGAACTCGAAGGTGTACACAGGTTTAAGTATCTGGGATCACTGATCAGTGACGTGGGCTTGCATATTGAGATAATTGCCAGAATAGCACAGACAACAGCGTTGCTTACGCGGTTGAAACCCATATGGCAGGATAAGCGGCTCGCCCTCACCTCAGCATAAAGGTTAGACTAAAGCGCTCATTGGTGCCTTCAATATTTGTGTATGCGTGTGAGACTTGGACCATTACTACGGATATCCAGGACAGAATACATGCAATGGAAATGAGGTGCTTTAGAAGACTCTGAAATGTTACATATAAGGATCGTGTCCCGAACCTAGAAATACGACGGAGAGTGGAAAACGCAATTGGTCCTTTTGATGATCTGTTCACAGCTATCAAAAGGCGAAATATAGCTTGGTATGGGCACGTTACTAGGTCCAGCGGAATTACGCATAGTTCCGTACCAGAAAGAGAAGATGGGAACGTCGAAGGAAGAGATAAACAGACAACAGCACTGAGTGGTCAAACATTCGTCCCTGCTTGACACGACGGGCGACAGCGGACAGAGAGAGATGGCATGAGCTGGTGGGAGTGTCTTCAAGTGTGCCCCAACGACGTGATGGGTTGCGGGATGAACTGAACTGAACCGATGCTTATTGATAGAAATAATGTTAATACATCTGCTTCTGCATTACTGTTATGTCCTTATACATATTTGTTCTTGATCTTATTAGAATAGATAATACGTATCTTTAAGATCTTTATGTGAGTTATGTTGGAGAATCAGTAAAGTGTCATTTTGATATCAACTAAAAACACTTAACAGAAACTATCGCTGCGGTATTTTTGTTCTATATTTCTGCGCTCTTCTATAGGGATTGATATGGCTTTGAATAAAGGTCACTTGCCCAAAAAGTTGATGTACGGTGTGCAAAGTAGGTTTTCGTTTCACTCTAGATAGAAAAAAAAATAGGGCTCTATCACTACTAGAGGCTATGTTTGTTTTCATCATGAACTAGGATCATCACAAATGATACTACAATTATTTAAGAAATATCAATTTAATGTGTACATACACACAAATAAAGAGCTAATAAAAAAATAATAATGGTGGTTATAGATATACAATGGCTGGAACAAGCTGGAACAGCAAGAAACATTTCTGGGGAAAACGGGCAGATGGGGACAAAGCAAGAGAATCCTGGATTCTATCATTTCCTAACACAGAAGACGATCAACTGTATGATAATATAATGATCAACAGCATTCACCGAGTTCATTGGGTGACAAGGATTTGGTGGAAAGAGTAATGCTAGCAAAACAAAAACTATGCTAATGACCAAACAAATCAAACAAATAAATATTAGTATAAAGAGACAGATCATAGAATAAGTAGAGGAGTCGCCATATTTGAGACAAATTATTACAGAGGACGTACACTGTTAGAATGAGAACTGGGGTCAAGATGCTGCAGTCGTCAGCGACCCATAGCTGACTGCTAGCGTCAGGGCCAGCGAACCATAGCTGCCAAGACCCTTCTACACCTCCATGTTGTGATTCTGGATAACAGGCTGCAGCAGGGCAGACTGGCTAAGGAGAAGGGATCGAAGAGGGAATGCTAACCCTAACTAAAAAAATGCTTGCTGAAGTAGGATGTGTTGGACCGAAAGGTGCAAATATCGCAGCCAAGCTGTAAACTACGACACAACGCATTCCGTTCTCTGGACTACATTCTGCTACTTAATCCCTTTCAGGGTTTGGTAGTGGGAGATTGAGAACGAACGAAGAAGAAGAAGAAGAATGAGAATTATGATATTAAAAGCAATAAAGATATTCAAGGATAAACAACAGTTTCTAACACCGAGTAACATTAATATGACTTACTTAGTCGCTCCTCTTCTACCTGAGGTGTAGAGTCTTCTACCTTACTTACTTAGTCTCTACTCTTCTACCGTGAGGTGTAGAGTCTTCTACCTTACTTACTTAGTCTCTACTCTTCTACCGTGAGGTGTAGAGTCTTCTACCTTACTTACTTAGTCTCTACTCTTCTACCGTGAGGTGTAGAGTCTTCTACCTTTCTTACTTAGTCTCTATTCTTCTACCGTGAGGTGTAGAGTCTTCTACCTTACTTACTTAGTCTCTCCTCTTCTACCGTGAGGTGTAGAGGTTTGCCAGAGAGAACGCCACACTGCTCTATCCGCCTTCTTTTTCCTGGCCTCTTTCCAATCCAGCCCTCTATCACTTATGGACTGTCGTATGTTGACTTCCCAACGTACTTTGGGACGTTCTGGGAGTCCACGTCCTTGACTTTTCATCTCCCATGACCGCTTTGGTATCCGATCTTCTTCCATTCTACAGACATGGCCAAACCACTGTAGTTGGGACTGCTCCACTCGTGTCTGCAGGGGTTGAACTTCAAGATTGTTACGTATTGTCTGGTTACGGAATTTATCCCTTTTCGTCACCTGAACAGCCTTTCTTATGTACCTCATTTCTGATGTTTGTATTTAACATTAATATTGAGCGGCGTTAAAGAATAACCCGAAGGCATATATGAGATGTAACACTGCACGGCTCTGGATTGTGGGCTTTTATTAGAAAAGAGGAAAAGACTTTATAAGCTTGTGACATGTGGTGCTATCGCTGGATGCCAAGAGTGAGCTGGACAGAATCAAAGTCAAATGAGCAAGCGTGTACACCGATATAGGCGCACGAAGACAACTAATGAAAAATAGACAAAAAGATGGATTGTCTTGGCTTGTCACAATATAAGACACGAAGGTCTTCTATTGAAAATACTTGAAGTTGAAAGAAGAAAAGAAGGTCATCCAAGAAACAAGTACATCACAGTGGCAAGGATATCGTAGTACAGACTGGTCCTGAGCTGAAGTGATCTGGTCAGAGGTGGTGGTACAGTCTATTCCTCGGCTGAAGTGATCTGACCAGAGGTCAGCGGCAGAAAGCGATCAGACGACTTTATACCGTCTCTGAGCTGACTAGCCTGATGATGATAAACAGCAGTCGTGTCAGAAAGCAATGGAGATCTGTGATCGCTTACACCCGTCATTGCTGTTCATGATAATGTTAGTTTGTCTATATATAGGGAAGAGGAGACTAACGTCTGTCCAGACAGAACAAACTGATCGGGCATGTTAGTCTGGGTCAGGCGAAATATACTGGCCAAAACCACAACCTTAATTCATATATGTCTCCTTGGAAACGGGTTGTCTTCATGGCAGCTTGGCTAGCGAGACGGGGGATCGACGTGATCCCAGTAGTAGTGAGCGACATGCAAATGTAGCCAAGCATAGCACAACCGTCTGGTGAGCCCCGGCTCCCCTTCATCGGCACCTCTCGAGATGTGAGAGAAGCCACTGAAACCTACCACTTAACAATTAATCGTACTCATTATAAGCATTCAGCTACAACAACAACAGCAACAATGGCTATATATATAACATAGATGTGTGACTTCGAATATCGCAACAAAAGAAAATTGAGGGGCTGGTAATTGTTGGCTTCAGACCCCCTGATCTAATATTTTATTGCGATAACCTCCCTTTGAGATATTAGCAGCGTGTGTACAAATCAGGGCTAGACCACGTTTGCATCTGAAATAGTTTGGGGCTTCCCTCGCTAGACGGCGCTAGACAGGGAAACACCACAGTGCAGACCTGGAGACTATGACTCACCCATCCCTCGTCAGCAACTGCGGACGTTTATGTCCACTGCGACCGACGCGTGCAGAGCACGTTCATTCACACGCAGTTCTGTTCGGTGATTGGCGGATTCTCGTGCCTGCCCTAGTTTTTGATTTGCTGTAGGACTGGCACAGTCACGTGAACACAACACGGACCACATACACAACGCGCACAAACAGCGAACAGGTGTTTCCAGGTCGTTGCCTGTTTAGTCATCCTCCAATTTATCGTGGATTCGGCTGGTGTAGGTCAGGCACGACCAGTTGCTCCTCTAGGCTGTGCGAGTGAGGATGTGTGTTGGTAATATCTGTGATGTGTTGCTCTGAAAAGCACGGGACAGTTTAATGGATGTTTTTGTGATCGCTGCAAGCTATTATAAATTGGATATTTTCATTGCGTTTGTTCTTATACAATGAAGGTAATTATTGCCAGAAGTACTGGTATTTATATAAGCTAATGTCAAACATTGATTTGAAGAAAAGTATATATTATGAACAATTTACTTAACCAATTCCATTAAATGGATCGCGTTTCCAATATCTGTCTTGAAAGATTATGCAACCAGATGCGTTGTTACTCGCAAATGGGCTGGGGTTATTGACCAGAATAGCCTAATGTGATGGTTATCCGCATTGACACATCGCCGTGTGTGAGTTCCACGCACCGTGTTAGAATCAAGTCGACCTCTGTAGCAGCTGCCTTCATCGCGGTGACCAGCATCAATAACAAGCTGGATAACAACCACACCTGCCAAATGCCAGAAGCAGGAGAAGTATCAGTACTGGCCCCACTCCACCATAGCACTTCCAACCTGAGCAACACCTGGAACTCGCGGCGACACCTGAGACTCAACCTCAACATCTCCCAGTGTCACCACAGCGGGGGTGTGACGTACAACGCGGCCAACCTCAGTGGTCGTGTGGTCACACCCCCGTGCAGGCCGTCCAGACTTGGCGTTAACGTTCAGGAGACTCACATGAGTTCCAAAAAGTCCAAACTGGAAATCCGCCCATTACCTTTCTCAACTCTGGCTTCTTCACTGCCAGGAAGCCCCAAACGCCTCCACATAAGCCTGGAGAACCGAGCAAGTTCTGGAGGCTCTTCTCCATCTGGGCACAGAATCCACTCCTCGGACATCGTCCATTATCATCAAACATTTTCATCTTCAAAATTGTCGTATTCCTATTCTAGCAGCAATAATAATTCCAACCAGCAGAAGTCCAACCCAGCTACCTCACCCACAACAACGTTCATCAACAACGCCAGAATATCCCCGCTTTCCAGCCCAGTTGTTTCCAACTGCGGCTGTGGCATTGCATGCAGCGCAGTCTCCTACCAACCGCCTTCCTCTCCCTCCTGCTCACTCAAAGCCAAGTTAAAATTTATGAGTTCTGATGAGCTGGCCTTGAATGTGAGCAAATCTAAACCTACCCTGATCATTGACGTCCGCTCGTCTCAATCATACCACAGAAACCACATCCAAGGAGCTGTTCATTTATCGTGTACAGACCAGCTACAGAAACGTCGCATCCAGATGGGAAAAAGCTCTATCTTTGAGATGCTAGGAATGAAGGACACTTCTTATTCCTCGTCGTCACCGTCCTCGAAAAGGAAGCCAACGCCCACTAACAGTATGGATATAGTCGTGTACGATGACCATACAACCATCCAGGACCTTGCTGAACCATCTCAGGATAATGCATTGTGTACTGTACTGACTTCTTTTTTGAGGGACGGGAAAGATGTCCATGTTTTAGACGGTAAGATATTGTTTGTCCTGTATTTTTTTAAATTTCAGATGAAATCAATCAAAACATTGTTCAGTTCCCTGTGGAGCATGTGTCTTCAACAAATGCAAACCAAGTCAACAGCAGCTGACCTGTCTGTATCTATTGCACCGTAAAGTTTCTACATGGTGTGTTAGCCAGCCCCATGCCTAACCCTGTCTAGGTATCTCTTATTACATGCCTGCAGGTTACAGTGTTACAGTTCTTTGCTACTTTTGGGTCCCGGTAACACTATGGTCGATTAGAATCAAATCTACAAATGAATGTGTGTGTTCCATCACCTGTGTGGCTGTTTGAGTTCCCAGAATGCGTACACCACTCTGTAGGTGACACCAGGACCCGCCAATAAGTCAAACATGAAATGCCGCTGTCAATTACAATCGACAAGATTTTTTAATAAGAAAAAGCCAAGAGTCTGGATGGCTCAGGCGTTAAAATGTTTGTCTCTCATGGCAAATTGTCAGAACTCGATCTCTGGTTTAAATCCTCTCCATACTACCTAACTGTAAGTGGGTAAGTGACTTAAATATAGGGAAAGAAACCCAACCAGGAAGAGAGCCGGTCAACCAACTAACGCAGAAAAAGCGAAGCTGAGCCCTAGCACAATTAAGCTTCAAATTGTTGTCCCTGACGCTGTGTTTGTTTGATATATATGGGTGTGTGTGGGTACGCGTTTGTAATTTATATTTTAACGTACCCGCTAATGTAGTTTTCATTCTCGGAGGTAGAAAACACACACGTAGCCGTGGCAACCGACAGTGACCGGAAAAAACCATTAATTGGTCAGACTTCATAATGTATAATAAGTAGGATTCCCTAACCTTATTTTCAGTACTGAGCATTTTCTGACCTACAAAACTAATGCGCATGTTTCTAAATGTCTTGTTAATTAGTAGTCGTATCAGTGTTGTTATTATGGTTGTGAAGCATGGACGATTACCAAAACTTCAAGACAAAGAATCGAATCCTTCGAGTCAAAGTGTTACAGAAAGATCATCAGAATACCCTGGACAGAGAAAAGAGCAAATGTAGACATTCGGCAAGAGCTGAGCATAGAGGAGAACTGGTTTATCAATTCCATTTTGGCTAGAAAATGCAAATACTTTGGTCACATCAAGAGACACAATGGTCTTGAGAGAACGGTGATGGAAGGTATGGTGCCAGGCAAAAGAGGAAGGGGTAGACCAAGAAGACGATGGCACCAAGATATCCAGGAGTGCCAGTGGCGGAAGCTGGTGTTTTGGCAAGGGAAAGAGTTTCTTTCAGACAGACTGGGATGGGAGCGACGTTCTACAAAGTACATGATGATGATGATCAGTGTTGTTGTTTGTTACGGTTTTAACTACATGTTGGCAAAGTTCACGCCACTTTCAATCGAAGGTAGTGCTTTTGGTTATATCAGAGCAAGTGAGCCATACACAAAATAGTCGATATCCATTCCCTAAACTGGTTTGTGCAATTTTTTTTTTAAACACTTCATCTTCGGAAGGTAAGCAGTGAGATCATTTTTGGAAGGAAAGCAGTGAGATCATCTTTGGAAGGAAAGCAGTGAGATCATCTTTGGAAGGTAAGCAGTGAGATCATCTTTGGAAGGAAAGCAGTGAGATCATCTTTGGAAGGAAAGCTGTGAGATCATCTTTGGAAGGTAAGCAGTGAGATCATTTTTGGAAGGAAAGCAGTGAGATCATCTTTGGAAGGAAAGCTGTGAGATCATCTTCGAAAGGAAAGCAGTGATAGAAAACTGCAATCTTATCTCTAACACCTCATCCCTAAAAGCACTGTTGTGGAAACTATCATTACCTGTAATAAAATACTCGTGCTGCAATATATATATATATATATGTACATTATATCGTTGATTTTCTGCGTACGATGAAGAAGAAGATATCGTTGATTTTCTGCGTACGATGAGGAAGAAGATATCGTTGATTTCCACAAATGGAATTTATATATGAGTTTTTTCAGACACCAATACTTCTTCTAAAACGTGTTTTACCAAATACAGCTTGCACTTGCTCTGAGTATCTCCGGATCATTTGATAAGGAGGACATAAAATGTCAGCTGCGCCTCAGTGTATGTCTTCAACGGCGACCAAAGAGAGTTCTGCATGCGGCTGGCAACCTCGTTCTTTCAAACTAATTGCTACAGAAAACACTTCTGAAGTGGTACACATGCTTTGTCGCAGGCTTTCTGGAAATAGTGAAGCTGCAGTGGTGGTCTGACGCTCCAAGTGGGGATGAAAATTGCAGGACCAAATCTGAATTTGATAAGCCAATGATACGGTAGAGCTGTAGCAGGCACTGTTGGGGGGCTGGGTGGGGCTTTGGGACTCTATTTACGGTGTCTAAGGTTTGTATGGTATGGCGTTACCAGGTCCCTTCCCCGCTGCCTTGCCTTTCCTAACAGTAAGTATGGTTTACGTTTACAGCTATATCGACGGGAGCGTGATACGATCCAGTAGCCTACCTGCCCTCTTTTTATAACAAGCGCTCGGATCATTAAGCCACGTCAACTTTGGATCGCAAATTAACACAAATGACAAACTCAAACTGACCCTCGTGGTTCTCTGAACACAAACACAGGACAAATCGATCGTTGCAATAGAAAATCCAGCACTTATAATCGACCAAACACAACAGATACAAGCATTCAAAAACAGGCCTAGCAGCCTACAAGCCACTCGGTGCCTGTTACCCCAGGAAGGGTGACGTAGTCTACTCGTAAAATAAATAAAGATAGTTTACTGGTAAGTAAGTAGTCTACTGGTAAGTAAGTTGTCTACTGGTAAGTAAGTAGTCTACTGGTAAGTAAGTACTCTACTGGTAAGTAAGTAGTCTACTGGTATGTAAGTAGTCTACTGGTAAGTAAGAAAGTAGTCTACTGGTATGTAAGTAGTCTACTGGTAAGTAAATAAGTAGTATACTGGTATGTAAGTATCATGTCCTTTCCAGAACGTCGCTTTTTAGAACCGCCACCTATTTGGCTGTTATAAGTTTTTTGGCAAATGGGCAGGATGGTAGGTTGCCATTACTTTCCGTACGTGGAGGAGTAATCGCTCGTAGTCTACTGGTAAAATATATAAATGTAGTCCACGGGTAAGAGTAGTCTCTTGGTCAAATGGGTGAAGGTAGCCCATGGGAAAGGTTTTTTCTACTTATAAAATATGTCATGGTAGATATTGGTAAAATGGGTAAAGATGGTCTCCTGATAAAATATGTAAAGGTAGTTTGCTGGTAAAATATGTAAAGGTAGTCTGCTGGTAAAATATGTAAAGGTACTCTGCTGGTAAAATATGTAAAGGTAGTCCATGGGTAAAGGTATTCTACTGATAAATGATGTAAAGATAACCTACTTGTAATATGGGTACAGATAGTCTACTGGTAATTTATGTAAAGATAGTCTGCTGGTTAAATATTTAAAGGTAGTCTACTGGTAAAATATGTAAAAGTAAACTACTGGTAATATACGTGAAGGTAGTCTGTTGGTAAAATGTGTAAATATAGCCTACTAGTAAAATATGTAAAGGTAGTCCCCTGATAAAATATGGACATGCAAAATGGGTAAAGATAGTCCTCGGGTAAAATGGATAAACGCAGCCAACTGGTAAAAATGATAAGGTAGCCAGCCCCCTTATGTAATATGGATAATAAATGGGTATTGATAATTCACGGGTAAAATGGGTAAATATAGTCCACTGGTGAAATTCATAAAGGCAATCTACGGGTAAAATGGATAAAGGCAATCTACGGGTAAAATGGATAAAGGCAATCTACGGGTAAAATGAGTACATATAGTCCCATAGCAGAAATTGTCACAGAGAATGAAGTGTTAATAGCCTTATTGTACCGAATGTCAGCTTACACGACCTGGGGAAACTAGACTGCTTTTCATGTTGTCTTGTCTTGCGTAACTGTTAGTCATATACCAATTTAGAACTTGATTCACTTGGAGCATGTTGAAACCTGGCAGTCTGCCTGTCCTTTTATTCGAGTTAGACAAGCGATGTATCAGACCAGATCAGTGGTGTGCATCGTTTTTATTTGACTGCCCCATTGAAGTAGTGCCCTTCTCATAAACATCTAACAATGAGTCGCCAACACTCCATTGCCGAAGGCAGTTTCTACTTTAGGACTATCTTTACTTTTAACTTTAGCATGTTTCTTAAAGAATTCTTGTTTATGTCGGAGACTCTCTTACTAATCAATCTGGGACCCAAATTAGGTCGTCCAGAGGTTACGCACCAGTGATGGAAACTCATGCTGAAAGAAATGCATATTTCTCATTCTATTTCTGTCCTTCTCTGTCATTGTTCAAACCATTCCCAGAATTGTTTGCATTCTTCCTGTTACAGATATTCTCATGAAAACGTGACTGTGACCTAAATAAAATTAGTCACTGAGCCAAAGTCAAAGAGGGGTCCAAGGGGAAGGCATTGCCCTCGATCGTGGGTCTCAAACCAGAACCAACATGGGGGCCGTATTAAACCAAGATTATGGTTAATAAATGAGATGAACAGCCCAGTTCGAGTGCCAACTTCATAAAGAAGGTCATCTACCCTCCAACGTGGCTCTGTCTCTTGCTGTGATGGTGCAGTCTGCCAAACGGTTTGTCCTGACCATCGTTTGAAGCTCTCGGCCCTTTCATAGCGTTGTTTCCGTCTAGTGTGTCTGCCCTTGACCATTCCATCCAGTATGGTTTTCAGCATCTTTTTACGTGACCAAAATGTCTTAGCTGCCTGATTGAATAAGTTCATCGATACCCTTTTTAGCTCCTAAATTTAACCGAGACTCCCTTGTTTGCTTTCTTTTCATTAGATGTGCACAATTCTTATATATATATATATATATATATATATATATATATATATATATATATATCCACATTTCAAAGTCATCCATTTTCATATCCGCTTGGGGATCAAGACGCTGAGCTGCAGTGGTCAGCGACCTATAGCTGACTGCTAGCGTCAGGGCCAGCGAACCAGAGCTGCCAAGACCCTTCTATACCTCCACGCGGTGATCTGGATAACAATCTGCAGCAGGGCAGACTGGCTAAGGAGAAGGGATCGAAGAGGGAATGCTAACCCGGTACTAAAAAAATGCTTGCTGAAGTCGGATGTGTTGGACCGAAAGGTGCAAATATAGCAGTCAAGCTGTAAACTACGACACAACGCATTCCGTTCTCTTGACTACATTCTGCTACTTAAGCCCTTTCACGGTTTGGTAGCGGGAGGTTGAGAACGAACGAAGAAGAAGAAGAAGATATACGCTTGTTCTTTGTCCACTTTTCTACGTCATTCAGTAGAGACAAGTATACATAACACTAAATCCCCCTCATTTTTAAGGTGTAGATTACTTGTTTGGATGTTCATGCCAAACGTTGGTAAAAACACATTTGACCACTCTTCTTCTTCTTCTGCGTTCGTTCTAAACCTCCCGCTACCAAGCTCTGAACAGAGCTTTGCAAGTAGCAGGATGTAGTTCGGAGAACGGAATGCGTTGTGTCGATAGTTTACAGGTTGATTGCGATATTTGCACCTTTCGGTCCGACACATCCAGCTTGACCACTCTTATTCTTATCCTGATTTCCATATCGCGTCTTCCGATCCTTGTTATTTTTTATTTCCAAGATAGGAGAAACTCTTGGTCTGTTCAAATGATTGATCGTCTATTTGAAGCGTTACAGTAGATTTCGAGTCTACTTTAATAATGATACAAGTTTTAGTCTCTCGGTGTTTGTCGAATCGATGTACGATATTTGATTTGTTCTTTATTTGAATCACCAATCCCCGGAGTTCCTGTTCGATTTCAGCCAGCAGATCTGCGACATCCCTATATATGGAATTATTTACTGATACTCCACCGATAATGAGTCCTGGAATGAGTCCTCTATCTGTTGAACAATGGGGTTTGTGTACATGTTAAACAGAAGGTGTACATACTTATCACTGTCACGGTCCACATGTTACAGTAAAACCTCCCAGATCTTATAGGGGCAGTTTGCCTCCAGTACAGGTTACCGAGTAGTCTTGTGTCTTCTCCATCCATACATATGTTTCCGAGACGTGTCATTAGTTTCTCATTCTGGACTCTGTTAAATATCTTTTTTTCATTCTGGACTCTGTTAAATATCTTTTTTGCAAGCACATATAATTTTGTATATATATATATATATATATATATATATATATATATATATATATATATATATACATACAGGGCCGTGCGGTAGATTTTCTCAGTATGATGCAAGTCTTCGAAATGCCGCCCCTTAAATGTTTCTTTCTTTAAAATAACCTTCGATTGTGTATTTTTTTAACTGCACAAAATGTACGAATACAATTTTTATTTTGAAAATACAAACTACTTTAAAATAATGATATCAACGTTTGATATCAATATAATAATATATATATATATATATATATAAAACAAAGCATCTCTTGCTCCGATATTCTTTCAACATCCAAATTGTTCACCTCGATCTGTCTACTCTACGCCTAATTGTGTGCTGTATAGTTACGGGCATTATCTTAATGGTGTGGCTTATCAGACTGATTGTTCCCAAATCCTAAGAGTCGGTTTCTGCAGCAGTTTTTTTCAAAGTCAATTGTTATCGGGTCGCTAGGTACAGATCTCGTATTGTAGATGTCATTACTCATATCCGTGTTTTTATCTATACCGAAATCCTGTGGCACCTAAACTGTTTCTATGATTTGTGTGTTCGAGTCTGTTATGTTTTCTTTGCTAAAATCTGTTATTGTTTTCTTTACTTATGATGTGATATTGCTGGGGCAGTTTACTATTCAATGTTGTCAGTTTGTCGTCTTTATCTCATCAAGCGAGATATCTTCCACGTTGTCCTTAATGCATCCTCCAACTTGAGCTAGCCGTGTCGTGTTTTGAAGATGAAATATTTCTACATGCATAGCTCTCGTGCTGTGCTTCTTTCATTACCTTTCATACTCTTGTTTTGCCTACTGGCAGAAAATATGTATCGCATTGTCCAGTGCTCTGTATTCTGGAATATTTTTTCCCTCTTTTTGTTGCTTTCATTTTGCTTAAAATATCGACTATCATCAATTCTTGATTTTTCTTAAATTCATGTATCTAAAGTTTTGTTTGCTGATTACATGATTGCTTTCAGACAGTCCCACTTAGTCATTGCATTCCGTTCTGGGATATCTGTTTTTTTTTTTAAATGTTCAATGCATTCTGACAACAATCTTTATTTGTATTTAGTTATTTCTGGCTGCATTAATGCTGTTATATTTATTTGAGAATCCATTGAATGTCTTCATTCTATATATTTCAGTATGACAGCTAATTTGATCATACAGGAAGGTGAAAAGAATTTGTGTCTGCAACTCGATAAGTCTGTGTCATTGTTACACCATTGTTAAATGTCCTTTATCCTAATAAAGTCAATCTGATGTCTGACTATATCGCCTTGGCTTCTCCACTGGTATAATCTTTTTAGAGCTTGTTAGGAAAATATGTTACATATAACTAAATAGTTTAGTTTATAAAATTTGTATCAGCCTATCTCCTCATTTGTTTCTTTTTCAAAGTTCAAATGACCCTAATACATTTTTTTATTTTCCTTTTTTTTAGGTTTTTGAGTTTGTATCTCCCATTTTTATCAGTAAATTTTATTGTTTTGAGAGTCTGTTATAAGTTCTGACAATATTCTTCTATTCATCGTTGTGTTCTTCATTTGGTAAAAATGTTTGTAAAATAACCATTTTGAATGATCTATATATTAACTTAGCCCTTATTTGGCATTATGTATCTATTAGCCACACATATATTTGTCTAGCTATTTTCTAATCAATATTCTAACTTCTCGTTCATGATTTACACCCACAAAATAAATAAAGGTGCACATCGTGCAACCAGTATATGTTAATCTTGCCACTAGCACACCAAATATTTCAAAGTGCATATCAGTGGCACATGCGATCATATTTTCCTGCTGCCCTAATCTATAAATGTCCTGACTTCCAGGTTTCATATATGAAGTTCCTCCTTCCGGTTTCTTGTACACATCTCTCAGAAAGCTTTTCACACTCTGGGAAGCATTCGTCTTTATAGATGTCCCTACTCACTAGAGTAGTTGCCTTTTCCTGTGAGAATATACAGCAGCCATATTTCTCATGAGATCAGGCAGTATCATCACAACTGTATTCAATTCGTTCATCCCTCTGTTTCCTACAGTAAGGTAGCGTGACCTCATTCCCTTCATGATGATCTGTCGCATCTTCTTTTATGTTCTTTCGTTTTCCCTAATGGGCAACGCACTTTCCTGTTTTGCTTTGTGGAACGTTGATCTAGACGATTCATCCACCTCTCTCGCAGTCTGTCCTCGACCTCTACGAATGAACATTCTCTTAAGTTAAGGCAGGATTTCTTATACTTTGCCGCGGTACACCGGGTTTTGGGAAAGCTGCTTTTATAGCCTTTGTCTGTCCGAATTAAACTTACAAAGCAGCCGCATGTTGTATTTAGTCAGTCTCTTTGACAACGTGTCTTATTTAGTCAGTCTCTTTGACAACGTGTCTTATTTGGCTATCGCGTTCATCCTTTCCGTCAGCTCGAACCGTCACAGATAGCAGATAGCTATCTAACAGATGATCACTGCTCGGCTTGAGGTCTGGTTAGTGAGCTATTCTCGCGAGAAGTCCAATTAATCAAGCAGGGAACACGCTGCAATGAAACCGGAGTTACCGTTATCAAGCCCTTTGATCTCCCTGCTTGAACAAATATTTGCTAAGTATATTTAGTCAACACATTTTTTTTCTGTTAGTTAATGTAAATAAACACTGTTTTACAACTTATGTACACGTCCTTCATCATTTGAACTCTTCAATTGGGATCAAGATCCTGAGCAGCACAAGAGCTGCGGTGGTCAGCTACCCATAGCTGCCAAGACCCTTCTACACCTCCACGCGGTGATCCTGGATAACAGGCTGCATCAGGGCAGACTGGCTAAGGAGAAGGGATCGAAGAGAGAATTCTAACCCGGTACTCAAAAAATGCATGCTGAAGTCGAATGTGTTGGACCGAAAGGTGCAAATATCGCAGCCAAGCTGTAAACTACGACACAGCGCATTCCGTTCTCTGGACTACATTCTGCTACTTAAGCCCTTTCAGTGTTTGGTAGTGGGAGATTGAGAACGAACGAAGAAGAAGAAGAAGAACTCTTCAATTGATTAAAAAAATGTCCCGTTACGTTTATGTTACATCTAACCTTCAATTATCCTGGCATGGTCTTCAATATTTGCAATAGTATTTCTGTTACTCTGTATCGCATTTCCACGGTCTAGTGCACACGATTGAACTTCTGAGATTGGCTTTTATCGCCCTGTTTACTGACATTGTCCGTTTTGATGTGTCTGGGAAGTGTACACACGGGCGAATAATGGACTAACGCATCGCCTTGGAGAGATTCGGCCCTGTCCGGCTAGTAACATGTCCATGACACATTGCTCACACGGCGAGGGATGTTGTCGAGAGCTAGGACACTCGCCTTCTAAAGCGAAGAACAGAAACGGTGGGCGATCGAATCCCACGTTTCAAGCGACACCTGGTCTCAATGGAGGTGGGACCAGAGTGCCTCCTGAGCTACCTCCAGTCGTCTTGACTTATGTCTTGCCAATGGTCTAAGGTAGCTTGGGATCAGAGAGTGAGGTTGATGACCAGCGCAGTATCCAGCTCTCTTTAACCAAAATACAGCGCTAGTTACTTCATCGAGATAAAACCGTCTGACGATGCTACTAATCATCTTCTGTGATGGTCAACTAACTAACATGTAACCTGTGTTGTCTCTTATCAAAGTGGAGCGTCTGACCTACCTTTCGTTCACATTTAAGGTCATGCCGTTTTTATTTTACAATTTTCATCATCTCTCCTTCTCGTCAAACTCAGTCCTAAAAATCTGGGCCTTCCTTCGCAATGTGACGTAGATACAGATCACACGATTGTTTTAGATTTGAATTAATTTTTGAAAAAAACACATTTCACTCTTATGTTGATTGTGTGACGTTATATTTTGTCAACGTCCTTAGCCCACTGCATCACTGTTGTTGTTTGCGAGTGGCCACAATGAGGAGGTCACTCTTTTGTCCGCCCTGAACAGGGCGTTAAGTGGCGCATTGCAGTAGCTTTCCTCCCATCCCGAGCGTGCTGATGATGTGGACCGGGGTCCTCCAGGCGGTTATGATATGTTTAGCTTCATCTGCGTGTCGCTCAATACTTCGGGGATCACGTCGAACGTCACCTTTTGTTAGCCAAACTGTAGTCCTCGACAACAACCCGTTTCCATGACGACCAACGAGAAGGTGAGGTGAGAGTCAAGGCCAGTATAGTTCTCCTTACCCTGGCTAACATTGTCAGATCAGTGTGTTTTGCCTGACCAGGCGTTAGCCTCATCATCCAACACTTGATCATAAAACGTAGAACAGCGCTCTATCAAAATCAACTCCCCCCCCCCCTTTTCCCTCTTGGGTGACGCCATGTGGCTCATATCCCCTATGAGACATAAATGTCAGAATGAACAATCGACTTATCTGTCAAATAATCAAAGAAGCAGCAGATCCATTTTACTCACTGTTCCGTCCACATGTAGCCCCGTTGAGCATCGAGAGAACTGAGATTGCCTTTCTCGTGCCACGTGTGTCGCATCGGTTGTTGACAGCCCGTGTTATTATGGAATTTCTTGTATGTCATGCCAGACGGTCTTCGTCGTGTCTAGTAGCGATATCTTCTTGTGTTGTAAGCGTGCAGTGGCAGTTCCTCTGGTCCCATTTTCATGAGACGACCGAGTCATCGTATTTTTTGTTTTGAAATTGGTTCAACACAACAGTATCTAATATTCGTAATTTTCCTAATTTCTCATCTAATCTGTCCCGCTTTCACACGAGGAAACGTATCACTCCTTATCCATTTGAACATAACCAAGTTTGACATTCGGAGCACACAGTTGCACACGCATATACTGTGTTCCGGCTGTCTTCTATTGCCAAGTTGATGTTTCCATATTTGAGCAACTGTGACAGTCGACAGACCACAGCAAAGGCTTTCTGGCGTATATTTTTGAAAGACCATCGCTCATAACGGGCCGCAAAATAAAGCTTGATGGAGCTCTTGTTTGTGACTCCCTGCCCCAGATGGACAGGACGACAAGCAATGACTGGCTCGGACCGGGTTGTTAGGTTTGATGATTTATCATTTCGTTTGCTCCTTTCTGGAGTAGTGTTGATGTTCCCACACGGACGTTTGTGCTGTGTGTATTAGTCAGCACTGACGACGTGCCAGGCCGCTTTGTTGAAGTAGCGGAAGTGAATAACCGAACGTGATGAGTGTTAGATTCGAGTCCTTTAGTAAATGTTGTGTTTTGTTGTTGTTGAATGCCTGAGTTGAGTAAGATTGCTCTTTTTGTGGGCACTGAAAAGGGCGTTAAGGGGTGGGCTGAAACATAATTCCGAGTGTGCTGGTGAAGGTGTGCTGGTGTCCTCCATCTGGTTGTGCTATGTTTGGCTTAATCTGAGTGTCACCCACTACTACGAGGATCACGTCGATCCTCCACATCGTTAATCAGGCTTCCACGAAAACATCCTGTTTCGTGTGAAACTTGTGGGTGCTAGGCTCAAGTCCTTTAGTAATGTCCGTGTGAAACTTGTGGGTGTTAGACTCATGTCCTTTAGTAATGTCCGTATGAAACTTGTGAGTGCTAGGCATACGTCCTGTGGTAATGACTGTGAAAATCTTGCATGCTGTTAGCTTGTAGGACGCGTTCGTGTTTATGTGCGTGGACACACGTTGCTATGTCTGTGTGCGAGTGCACGAGCACGAGCGTGCATGGAGACTCGATGCAAGGAAGCGCATAGGACAAGAAAGAGAGAGAGATTATGTGTTTGTGTGCGTGCGCGCGGGAAAACAGAAATTTTTTGTAGAATCCGTATAATTACTATGATTTTGAAAATTCTTTATTTAAATTACATCAGCATTCTTTCTTTCTCTCTCTCTCTCTCTCTCTCTCTCTCTCTCTGTCTTTATCTCTCTGTCCTTCTCTGTCTCTCTCTCACCTCCCCCCCCCCCCCCGTCTCTCATATCAAACTAGCCATTATTTTTATCTAACGCCCCCCTCCCCACCCCATATCAATATATCCACTGTTTGTATCTAACACCACCCCCCCCCCCCATATCAATCTATCCAGTTTGTATCTAACACCACCACCACATATAAATCTATACAGTTTGTATCTATCACCACCAGTTTGTATCTAACACCCCCCCCCCCCCATATAAATCTATACAGTTTGTATCTATCACCACCAGTTTGTATCTATCACCACCCCCCCCCCCCCCATATAAATCTATACAGTTTGTATCTATCACCACCAGTTTGTATCTAACACCCCCCCCCCCCCCCCACACACATCAATTTATCCACTGTTTGTATCTAACACACTCCCCCACACACACATCAATCTATCCACAGTTTGTATCTAACACCCCTACCCCCCACACATCAATCTATCCACTGTTTGTATCTAACACCCCCATCCCACTCTCCCATAACAAACTATCAGCCACCATGAACAGCTGAATGTGCACTTAAGGTCAGAGAACTCACAATCCTGAACGCCTCGTTTCTCTGTTTTTGTTGACACAAATATTTCTACGAGCGACCCATATTTTTCACGAGCCCTGAGATTTGGACATCTAAATTCGGTGCTTACTTCATGGTCGGCGAGAGGGGGTTGGTGCGAGAGGCTGAAATTGGGCAGATGAAAATCTTTTTATGTCTGTGGAAGAGAATGGGGGGGGGGGAGAGGGGGTAGGTGTATTATTTATTTAACAAGAAATAGCAAATGCAACAATTTATTGACAAAGAATGTTCCAGATTGTTTTAGTGGGATGTCAAAGAGATGACTATCTCGTTCTAGCGCTGTTGCCATGGCGTACACTGTTGTGGCGTGATCGGTGTTGATGGCGAATACTTGAGCTGTGATTTGATTCCTTTAAGTCACAGTGGCTTTGAAGATCTTGATAAACATCTTCATAGCCGACAAGCGTCAAGGACACGTTTCAGTGAATCAGATGGGGCATCTGTTTACTGTAACTGAGTTCCTGCTATGAGTCAGTCGTACTGCAGACATGTGTTCATTTAGCAAGCACAATACATGTGGTGGGGGACGAGTGTCTGTAGTCACATTACCCACACAATACATGTGGTGGGAGACGAGTGTCTGTAGTCACATTGCACAATACATGTGGTGGGAGACGAGTGTCTGTAGTCACATTACCCACACAATACATGTGGTGGGAGACGAGTATATGTAGTCACATTACCCACACGCACAATACATGTGGTGGGAGACGAGTGTCTGTAGTCACATTACCCACACGCACAATACATGTAGCGGGAGACGAGTGTCTGTAGTCACATTGCACAATACAAGTAGTGAGAGAGTTTGTATAGAGTCACATTACACACTCAAAATATATGTCAGTGTCAATGAATTACTGAGTTTGGACATTCATGCGTACACACACACACAATACGTGTGTAAGTGAGGTATTGCGCTCATATATACACACACACACAATACGTGTGTAAGTGACGTATTACGCTCATATATATATATATATACACATACACACAGTACATTACATGCGTAATTGTGAATTAATGACTGTTTTGAGACAGACTAAACCTCCACCACACACACACGAGACATGTGTGTTATGAGCATGTTAGATCTGCTCGGTGAGACTCAGATGACGGTTGTGGTTTGACCCGAACAGTTGTTGGGCCACGCCTTGTACGGCCCGTCGAATCAAAAATGTTTACCATGCCTGATATACATCGTTGTCTGATTATATAAAGTGCTTTCTCATAGTTTATACAACCAGTTTCGACACACTCCTATCTACCGAGCTGTCAATTGATACCTGACTTACAGTTAGAGAAGACGGGACTGATCATCTCTATCTCACAAGAAGCTGATCCAGATACAATTTACCTTTTATCCCCATCGGCGGGGATGCCGTTTTCTATTATTTATTACATTGTCATGCGACTATACGAGTATTTAGTCCTGTAGTTACTTTTACATAGACAAAACACAAATATGATGATTTTGAGGAGACTGGACCAGTGTAACACTGGGTTAATCTTGCACACATCAAGTGGGAACACCATTAGAAGTGGAATTTCCCACGGGATCGGAAACAACACAGCCTCAAATGTTGGTGACAGACCAATTATTTGAAAGATCCGGTTTTTGATACGTCAGAGTACTTAGTTTTAGGATCGATGACTTCCAGCTTACAATATGGCTTCCTGCTTCATCGCCTACATTGTACCTCTACTTCCTGTTTCCTTTCCACACTCTACCAAGCATAAGGCAACCACTGCAGTTTGATTTCTTTCACGTATCACGTGTCGACTCGAAGCATTATTGTCTTCTTGAAGAATCGTTTCTGAACAAACTGTTTTACATAGTGAAGTAGCTGGCTCTATATACAACCCTTTGGTTGACCTTTAACCGCATACATAGTAGAGAACTCTACGGTCTTGTCTCATTCCCCAATAAGCAAGCTCCGGGTCCAGGCGAGGAGTATCTGCAATGAATTGTTAGTTCTACAACGGATAAGAGCAGTCAAAGTTACTGATACATGAAAATAGTGATGGAAACACGTTTGTGTCAGTTCTACGAGGACACAGCTATACGCATACATACAAGCATACATACAACCATACATACACACACGCATACATACAAGCATACATACAACCATACATACACACACGCATACATACACACACGCATACATACAAGCATACGTACACACACATGCACAGACAGCAGCGATCGATGCAATCTGTCTATCGGTGCCGGGGAGATATCACAATATCTAACAGATTTATCTTGAATATATCGACAATGCATAATGAAACGATAATGTTATATACAAACAACAATAACAGACATCCAGAAGAAACAATAGGGCTTTGTATCGGTGAACTTATATCGTGTTCGCCACACATCCATGGTTGCTGGTGCGTCTCCTAGCCTGGCACCTGTCTTCGGTGATCTGTTATACGGCGAGCAAATCTGCACTTCCCTCTGCCCATTTTTGCCTGCTGACTTTGATTTCGTTTTAATAGCGTTTGCTGTCCCATCTTACCTTCCACTGGGACTAAAACTCAACCTTTGGCAAGATTACTATCCCACTGGGACTAAAACTCAACCTTTGGCAAGATTACTATCCCACTGGGACTAAAACTCAACCTTCGGTAAGATTACTTTCCCACTGGGACTAAAACTCAACCTTTGGCAAGGTGACTATGTATAGCGGTGTCCTCCTACGTGCCGACTTTGGCGAGAGACGTTGTTGGACATACGAATCTTGTATTGACCTCCACTTCTTTGTTTTGGTTTTAAGCCAGAAGTCATTGCCTCTTCACTCCCTTCCCTCGCGCTACGTCACAACCTCTTGTTGTGAATGTTTATCCAGAAATTTAGTTTCGATGATGAGCTTACCAGACCCATACAAAACCCTACTTAGTCATTATATAACCATGTTTGATAGGAAGAAGTGGTTTTTGTTCTGTGCCTTCCAACACCAGGCTCTGGTAACACGAATAAACCGTTGTGTTGCGCCTTAGAACAGGACACAGCGGAATCCGCAGGCACATGTACACAAAATTGAAGATTGGCAACTCAGCCATGTGTACATGTGGACAGGTACCCCAGACAGCAGAGCGCATACTACATAACTGTCCCGATTATAATATACAGAGAAAATCCCACTGGCCCATAGAAACAACACTGGAAGAGAAACTTTATGGACCTACATGGGAATTACAAAAGACTGTGAAGTTTATATAAGAGACACATTGCAGACATAGACATGTTTTCAAGTTGACGAAAGAAGAAGTAGCACAGCCTAAAACAAAGTCAGTAGTATGTCCTTTGTAGAACGTTGGTACTTACAACGGCCAAACTAATTTAGATGTTATAAATTTCTTGTCAAAGTGCGCAGTACAGAAGGTTGCCATTTCTTTCCAAACTGGACACGAGTGGGATTCGAACCGGATGCGTTGGGATTGTAAAACGGCCTGGCTAACACGAACTAATTGAAATGACATGTCAATTATAAAAGCTTACAACCAATTATGCAAAAGTAATGATAGTGACGTAACAGTCACTGCCGGCGAGGAGAAAGTGTTAGGGATACTGCGTTGCACTTAGCTACAAATTGTTTATGAAGTGAGGAGGCCAGTTCTCTTCCTCTGTGTCTTTCTTTCCCTAACAGTAAGGCAAGTTCCAATGTACAGCTGGGTCGTACAATTGATAAAGCTAGTTATTTCCTATATAATGCCATTTTTGTGGCAATGCAGCTATCTATCATCTGCATGTCTGTCTCTCTGTCTGTCTGTGTTATTACCTGTTTGTTTTGATTTTTTTTTGCCTGCAAATTTATCCCTTGCTCCCGCCCCTCCCACTCTTTTCTTATATCAACCTCTTTTCCGAACACCCACTCTCTTCCTAACCCTCACTCGTTTCCTAACTGTCCCACTTTTCCTATCTCCCACTCTCTCCCTATCTCTCCCTCTTTCTCCTCCTATTTCGCTCATATCCGACGTTTACTAGCTTTCCACAACTACTCTGTGCGTGAAGCCTAACACATTCCCCCTCCCTCCCTCCACCTTTCCAGCCAAGCTATTCATCATTGTCTTTGTTAACGTTTCCCGTACTCTTTCGATCACTTCACATCTCGCGACTTCCCACTCTAATCTACCTCTTACCTCCTTTGCCCTACATCTTACGCAACCGGTGTCTCTCAATTTTTCCAGGGCAAACTCCCGACGTCAAAGTACATCATGCAGGTTAGCATGAGTCATACAGACACGGATCTATATATTAGATCGTTGAATATATCTGCTCCCATGTAAATAGGCCCCCGATCTCGCCAAAGTCTTGCTCCTGGTTTCTAGATTATTCTCGAGATGGTGATACATATAAATAAATGTCGATTCCTTTTTATCTCTAAGGAATACGAAGAACGTGGAAGTTTAAAAAGAGGTATTGGAACAGAAACACATACAAGAGAATACACAAATAAAGCAGATGATGTAATTTATACCAGTGTTACTCAACCCTTGTGTATCTGAGGCCCACTTGTATAAATTTCGTGAAGGCAAACTTTCCTTACCGCTGTCTAAGATCTGAACTGAAGAGAATTTTGAGATCATTCGCCGAGTCTGTATAATTTGGATGTTTTAAATACATCATTATTATTTGGTATGTTCTTTGCTCATATGACAGCCTTTTTTTTTCGTTCGCTTTATTTCTCTATTCCTCAAGGCGTTGTGCGTTGCACTGTGGTTTTTATTTTGCACCTGTCGGCCAAGTGCATCCGACTTCAGCATGCAATTTATGCAAGGGTCTGCTGCCTTCTGCATTTTCTAATGGTGTGCTTCCCCGGGGTAACAGCCGGTATTATGGTGGGGATCGAACCCAGCACCTTTGGTTTGTGAGCCGTGTCACTTAACCACTAGCCCACGCCGTCCCCTTAAAGAAACTTGATCTCATAAGAAATCCCCGACCTACTTCAGAGTTCCATGACATCTTGGTGCCATCGCCTTCTTGGTCTGCCTGTCTTGTCTGATACCATACATTCCATCACCGTTCTCTCAAGAATCGGGTTTGCCGTCCCTCTGCGATCTCTATTCTTTTAAACAGGCAACACTAGTGCAGCCTGTGTCCAGGGCCGCCGTATGGAGGCGGAATAGGAGCTTGATCAGCCCTAGTTCACTGACCACGATGCAAGCAGCCATGAGTCGGTGGTTGGTGGGTCGCTGGTTGGTGAGTCACTGGTTGCTGTCAGCTCATTCAGCTGGTGCTGTGCCTTCTGCGGACGGTGACGCTTTGGGTGGCATTGTTGTGGTCAAAGATTCCACTCTTTTCTTCCCTTATGAGGTCATGTCTAGTTCATATCCCATGTCTGGTTGTACTGTTAGGGATCATTCTGAAGAAAATGCCCTTGTCAGCTCCAGTTTCTCTCCGTAAATTCTCACTATGTGTTGTCTGTTGCCATTGATATGTGCTTGTTACTACATACCACTACTATCTACAAAGGGCACTTGCAGCTGAAACATCTATTTGTAAAAGTCTTGTCAGGATGTTCTACTCTTAGCTACACGCTATTTTTCTGAGCCGTATGGTTGGACAGTTCTACATTAATGTGATTAATCTTATTTTCTCCAGAAAATGTAGTGGACAAAGCGAGTTGAAAGTGTGTGGGTTTGTTATTTCTTTCATTTCCATTTTGATTCATTGTTACTTCCCAAAGAGGTGACATTTTGCACTTCGTCACTCAGCTGGCCATTAAACTAAGAAAGTAGTTTAGAGTTTCAGAGATAACGAGAGAGAGAGAGAGACAGAGAGAGAGAGAGTGTGTGTGTGTTCAGAAATGGAAAAGTTAGAGGAAGAAATTAATTGATGTTTGTGAGAGAGAAAACAATAATTGTGTGCAAGTGGACGCATTGGAAAGAGATAGAAATGCGTGTTTACGAGAGAGACAAAGATGGTAGTAAACGAGAGAAAGAGAAAGAAACTGGTATGTTTGTGGATATGACTGAATAAAACAGGTGGAGTCATTTAAGAAACAAAAATACGAGGAATGGTAAAAATGTAAACTCTTCCATCACAAAGTTGAAAAGAAGAGCCGATCAATACACGTTCTAAGGAAGAACACACATTGTGCTTGGCAGGTAGGAAGATAATAAAGGAAGGACGGAGAGGACATCGTATGTAGTCGATAGAGAATGAGGGTATGAGAGAGAGAAGGAAATACTGTGGTTAAAGTATAGGACACTTCCATATTTGAGAATGTGTAGTAAAAATGTAAAGTGCCGCAGTAAAACTGATCACCAAATGCTGATAAGCCTCTTTCCTAATATTCACAGTTTGTCGAGTTGCCGGTTACATCAAAATAGCACCTTAGTATATCTTCTTCTTCTGCGTACGCAGTCAGACAGCAACCATTATTTTTTCGAAAAAAGCGGCGGTCATCCTGAGGCTGTCGCCACTGCCATAGAGCTTGTCTTGCAGTTCCACTGGTGATGGCCACATCTGCTCTCTCTGATCCGCGTATGTCGGGCAGTTCTGCAGCAGATGTTCAGCGGTCATTTTACCAGTACCGCACGGGCATTCGTCGGTACACCCTATCTTCAATTTGTTGAATAGGTGGTACCTCAGTCTATTGGGGCCAGTGCGAAGTCTGAAGACGACGACCTGCTCTCTTCGGTTCAACTGGTAATATGCATCGTTTTTGGTGTAACCAGTATGTTCGGTTTCCCATTTGGTCATGTATCTGGCTTTGATAAGCCGTTTTGACTCTTCGTACGTCATACTAGTATCTGTTTGTGGTAGTCTTGCACCTTCTTTTGCCAGTCTGTCTGCCTCCTCGTATATGACAACAATAATTATTTCCATGAATGTATAAGTAGTGAAAGCGCAATCGGTAGGTACAATGTAATGAAAGATTATTTTTTTCATTCACTTTTTGAATTTTTGTTTTGAAAACTATTATTGGAGATGTAAATTGTATTTCTCAGTTCAGGATTTAATTTTAATACACTAAACATTTTACACAGCAATATTTTTTTTAGTCGCCGAATTGTACAAATTGTGAGAGTGAAATGTGAATTTAATCATTGAGTGTTAATATTATAACGTTGATACTGTTGTTATACAAAGGCCAGATTTTTGTTCTTTCAAAGTTGTATGATAAGAACCTTTTCTATTTGCTTATTCTATTTTGATTGACGCCTGAAAACGCCAGTTATTATTAACAGGTTAAATACTAGTAACATTCATGAGTATGACTGGAGACATTCTTGTGTTTTGACAACTATAGCATCTTTGTAATGGCTACCGTGGGAGCGAGGAGTAAACAGGGCCAGGTTACACATACTGATAACGTATCAAACGTGTGTTCTTGTTCGTGCTCTTGAAAATATGCTGTATCACAGCAGTCTGGTCAACGAGGCAGGGATTGACACTGTAATCTCCATATTGGTGAGTACTTGGAACCTAGTATTGTACTACGGCCAAGGAAATCCCCATCCACATTCCAAACTACGCTTCATGATGTAAGAAGAGCCACTGTAACTCACTACCTAAGAAAGGTCAAGAGTTAACTCAGCACGATTAGCTTCGAATAACAATAATCGTTACTAATTTTATAGTTTATATTATGGATTTTTTTTTACTTCTGTTGTTCCTAGTCTCAAACGATTGTATTTTGGTCGTACCTAATGCTGGTTTTTGCATCTGCGAGTAGATAAATAGAAGAACTTGGGCTATACAGTGCATGGGGTCACCAAATTATAATATCAGCCAAGAAGTGTAGCTGCAGGCAAGTGCAACTTAAATATATCTTACAAACTCACGGCGATGTTTTTCTGTTGATCAAACGAAGAGACGGGTATGGGGTACGTGTAGTGTAGGACATTACTCTGCTCCCCAGCCAATAACTCCCAATCATTCTGTTTTGGTCAAACACTCCAAAAGATGGAAACTGCCACTCTGAGGCGTCACCTCCTGGCTATAAATAAAACTAATCCGCACTGCGTTTCTTTCTACATCTAGGGTCCATCGGAAGGTTTCTATGAAAGAAGAATATAGTCTGCTCGCCCTGGCAGTGTGTTAGAAAGGCAGATAATAAATACTGTTGCCCAGTTTGAAGAACAGTTTGACCTGTTGTTGTTGTTTAATGCGCAGAACGATTACGTTTACTCTGTTGTGCGCCCTGAAAGGACGTTAAGTGGGGGGGGGGGGGGCTGTAGTAGCTTTCTGCACATCCCGAGAGTGCTGATGAAGGTGGACCGCGATCCTATCGGTTGAGTTATGCTTGGCTTCATCTGCATGACACTCACTACTACGGGGATCACGTCAATTCACAACACTTGTAATAGTAATTCAGATGGTTGGAGTGCTCGTTTCTCAAACCAAAGGACGATCCAGTCTACCAGACTGTAAATCGAACCGTTCACATAAATGTGAAAGGCAATTAAGCGAGAAGTAAAACGCGCCACACGACATAAAAAAGCTGAGATCTATTAAAGTCAAATCTACAACACTTCATCCCCGACGACTGTGTCGTCTGTAGAAAAAACCATCACCTTTTTATGTTATTCGTTACCATCATCATCACAGCCGACTATTAATATGTGTATCCCAGTGCAGCAGTGCCAGGATTGCGCTTTACAGTCACATGTGATCACATCTCGCAGCACACGCCTGATACTTTCCTCGTCTTCACTCTGGATGGGCAACTATTGTCTAAATGATCTGCTTTGATCAGCTGATGCTGTGCGCCTAGCCCGGTGAGGTTCACGATCAGCTGATGCTGTGATTCTAGCCCGGTGAGGTTCACGATCAGCTGAGGCTGTGATTCTAGCCCGGTGAGGTTCACGATCAGCTGATGCTGTGATTCTAGCCCGGTGAGGTTCACGATCAGCTGATGCTGTGCGCCTAGCCCGGTGAGGCTCACGATCAGCTGAGGCTATGATTCTAGCCCGGGGAGGTTCACGATCAGCTGATACTATGATTCTAGCCCGGTGAGGTTCACGATCAGCTGATGCTATGCGCCTAGCCCGGTCAGGTTCACGATCAGCTGATGCTGTGCGCCTAGCCCGGTGAAGTTCACGATCAGCTGATACTATGATTCTAGCTCGGTGAAGTTCACGATCAGCTGATGCTATGATTCTAGCCCGGTGAGGTTCACGATCAGCTGATGCTATGATTCTAGCCCGGTGAGGTTCACGATCAGCTGATGCTGTGCGCCTAGCCCGGTGAGGTTCACGGAGGAGATTGTGCGAATCAGGTCTTCGTCGGTCCCCTACAGCGTTTCGAGCATGGTAGCCCCACCCTTGCCAGACTGTCTCTCTTTGGTCTGTATAATTGGGGCAGTCCTACGGGATATGTTCTGGTGTTTGCTTGGGTGCCCCACAATCGCACGTGGCGGTGTATCTGATGCCCATTCTGTTTCGAGTTTGCAATGTCCCGTGCTGGGAGTTAAGATCTTTGCATGTCCATCTCTGCCAAGTTTGTATTTGCTGTCATTTTCTGGCTTCTATTCTTTGTGCTGATCTCTCCATTCCGTTATCATAGATCGTTTAGTGAGTGCCTTTGCTTCTTTATAGCTCCATGGATGACGAGTCTGTGTACCGCGGCCGCCGACTTCACAAGATCAGCCCCCTTCTTGTTTCCAATGACCTTATAGTGGGCGGGAATTTTCTTGTAGAACTGGAACTATTTTTTGGGATAGCAATTTGATGTTGTATTTTATTTCGTATTAGAGTCTTATCTTGTTCGGGGTTTGAGATGGCTTGGAGTATGCTCATGAAGTATGTTAGAATGACCGTTTTCCTTTGTAGTTGTGTTTTAGCTGATACGAATCTTATCAACATCATCATTAATATCAGTTTCGTCATAACAGCATTGCATATTTAGAGCGGGACTATAATGAACGCCATCTTGAATTGGACTTCAAAAGTTGACATCAAATCTAGTTTGTTAAAACTGTCATCTGATTGTGTTACTCTAGTATAATGCCAAATTAACTGGAGAAAATACAGGAATGTACCAGTACCGGATACCTTCTCCGCTAGATGACTCTATAGAATACGTTGTAAAAGATTTGAAGAAGCAGCTTCAAACACTTACTTGTAATAATAAACAAAACAATCTTGACAGCTGGAGATATGAAACAGAAAGTAAACACAGCTGCAGATATGAGAAAGAAAGTAGACACGACAACAGCCAGCACAGCTGGAGACACGAGAAAGAGAGTACACACAACAACCAGCACAGCTGGAGACATGAGAAAGAAAGTACACACAACAACCAGCACAGCTGGAGACACGAGAAAGAAAGTACACACAACAACCAGCACAGCTGGAGACACGAGAAAGAAAGTACACACAACAACCAGCACAGCTGGAGACATGAGAAAGAAAGTACACACAACAACCAGCACAGCTGGAGACATGAGAAAGAAAGTACACACAACAACCAGCACAGCTGGAGACATGAGAAAGAAAGTACACACGACAACCAGCACAGCTGGAGACATGAGAAAGAAAGTACACACAACAACCAGCACAGTTGGAGACATGAGAAAGAAAGTACACACAACAACCAGCACAGCTGGAGACATGAAAGAGAAAGTAGACACGACAACAACCAGCACAGCTGGAGACATGAAAGAGAAAGTAGACACGACAACAACCAGCGCAGCTGGAGATATGAAAGAGAAAGTGGTGGTGGATACGATGCACCCGTAGGCAGTGAGTTGAAAATATAGACCTCGATGCTCCGCAGTGTAGCTCATCGGGGAATAGATAAGTGAGGAATGCAAAGATTACCTGACCATGAACAGGGAAGGTTAGCTAAGACATTCTGAAAATTATAGGAGGGAACTCAAGAAGACGGCCCAAAATAATAATCGTTGGGGAGTGATGACTGTAGCTATATATTTTAATAGAATTGAGCGGGAAAAGTAATTAATAAGAGATATTTGAAACATGACTTGTTTTAGGGTACGTAATGTCTATTAGTGTCAACTACAGAATGCCAATTTGTGTTTTTCATTAGGATTTCAACTTGCATGTAGTCAATGTACATCACTTGCATCCACAGACATCGTCTTTTTGTTTATATCAGAGTTCGTGATGCATCAACACATCTTCGTGGCTAATGTCTATACTATTGTGCATCGCTAAAAATTAGGTTGCCTGAATGGACATCAGTCCGAGCGAACTCATTGATTGAGAGATGTTGTTTTTTTCCCCTGTGCTATATTTGTCCTCCTGTTTTCATACGCGTAATCGTGCCGCTAAATCCCCTCTTCTCGTATCTAGTGAAATTGTACAACTCCTTTCCGGTTCCCACCCTCTGTAAGTGCTCGAATCGATTGGACATCGTTGTTATCTCAAAATTCGCTCACCTCCGTGTTCACTTCTCACCTCCCAGGCGCGTCTGTCTGAGTGTTTGTTTAAGTGTCTGTTTGAACGTGTGTCTACGTCTACTCTCTGGGTCCTGCGTATTTGAGACACCTGCATAAAATATGAGATGAGTCTTCGGGGATCTCGATTCCCTCCTTGCGTTTTATGAGGGCTGCAAGGAGGGAGATATGTAAACATAACAGTTGATACAAATGTTTGACAGACCGTTCATTCTCAGTCAATGATCAAGAAAAACGTTCAGCTCCCTCGGAGCACAGACTAGCAACAAATGCGCAACCAAGTTCCACCCGTTTCATCGACGAGAACTATTTTACCTTAGATGTTAAAGACATATAGGACCTGTGGTATTTGTTTATATTTGTCACAGCTTATATTTACTTCGGAATGGCATTTCAGTACCAGTGCCCATTGTTCCATAACCGGCTGTTACGACACGCCCTGCAGGTTGCAGTGCTGCCTTTCTATGATCCCGTTTCGGATTACAGTATCATACGAACGATTCGCTGATGCTATCATTTTAACAGCCATTTAAGATGGACGTCCAGCCCGGATGATAACCAAGCTAATCTTAATGCTGAGATTTTAACATCCTAAGTGGCTTAATCGATGGCAGTAGCGCCACTACGGGTGCGCTGAAGGCGTATATGGCTCCGGTTGGCACCAGTAGGTGGGATGGCACAAATGTATTTCAGATTAGGCAAAACTAGACACTTTGACGTAGGTGCTCAATGGAATTTGTCTCAATACTTTCACTAAGCCACATATCATTTCTGACGATTTGTGCGACTGTGGTGTCGTGTGAAATGGGATTTTCAAATCTTAAACTTACAGATCAATATAGGCAGATATTGTGCGACAATCAATGATTTCTGATTTTGCGATTTATCAATTGAAAGTGAGTTGGCGAAGGATATTGATTTCGATGACGTGGTTCACGAGTTGCAGCTTTGAAGATCAGAAAAGGAAGGCTCTGGTTTAATAACGATTTACAACTCCTACCTGGAAACGGGCTCTTTTCATGGCAGCTTGGCAGACGAGCTGAGGGATCGACGTGACGCCCGTAGTAGTGAGCGACACGCAGGTGAAGCCAAGCATAGCATAACCGCCTAGAGGACCCAGGTCCACCTTCAACGGTACGTTTGGGATATGACAAAAGCTACAACAACCTGCCACTAAACGTCCTTTTCAGGGCGCACAAAAGAGTAATCCTACTCAGTGTCGGCATTCAATAACAATAACACCAATAACAATAACAACAATTCTGAAACATTACTAAGAATTATGTATGCTCTGGTAGAGGAGGAGGTCCAGGATTAATAGCTCGGGGGGGGGGGGGCGGAGGGATGATACCAAGAGTTACCACACTGGGCAAGACCAACCCTAGATACGCCACTGGTTGGTGCTATCTCGCCTTAGCACACGTTGTGGATGTTCGAAGCTGCTCATTTTCACGTTGATGGTGTTCCTGTGGTAGCATGTTACATTAGTTCCTCTTACATCCGGCCCGATACTCCCTGCACTAAAGAAGGTGCACCAGGACAATGCTGGTCATATGTTTCTCAGTAGACTCATTACTATGGAGTTCACAGTATTCATCCCCACCTGCCGTAATAGGCGACACAAGAGGGTTGTGCATGAGGTAAACAAATCTTTTTCTTCGTTCACATTGTTTCCAAAGGCGGAATGTGTTATATCGGTTTTTTCTCCTTGCTGTTCAGTGCATCCAATTTCAGCACTCGCTATAAAATTAGTTCGCTTCCCAGAGGATTAAAATGTTATGGTTCACAAACCCGAACACAAGCAAGTCTGGTTTATGAACCATTCTACTAACCATTTCTCTATGTTCTCCTTCTCCCTGTGATTGGCAACTTCATCAGGTAAAAATAACATTGGCAACTTCATCAGGTAAAAATAATATTGACAACTTCATCAGGTAAAAATAACATTGACAACTTCATCAGGTAAAAATAAACATTGACAACTTCATCAGGTAAAAATAACATTGACAACTTAATCAGGTAAAAATAACATTGCCAACTTCATCAGGTACAAATAACATTGACAACTTCATCAGGTAAAAATACCATCGACAACTTCATCAGGTAAAAATAACATCGACAACTTCATCAGGTAAAAATAAAATTGACAACTTCATCAGGTAAAAATAACATTGACAACTTCATCAGGTAAAAATAACATTGACAACTTCATCAGGTAAAAATAACATCGACAACTTCATCAGGTAAAAATAACATCGACAACTTCATCAGGTAAAAATAACATTGACAACTTCATCAGGTAAAAAAACATCGACAACTTCATCAGGTAAAAATAACATTGACAACTTCATCAGGTAAAAATAACATCGACAACTTCATCAGGTAAAAATAACATTGACAACTTCATCAGGTAAAAAAAACATCGACAACTTCATCAGGTAAAAATAACATTGACAACTTCATCAGGTAAAAATAACATCGACAACTTCATCAGGTAAAAATAACATTAGCAACTTCATCAGGTCAAAATGACATTGCTTTTATAATCAGCCACTACTGCAGCTTGGATACATGTTTTCTTGATAGGTAGCAGCTGCAGCTAAAACACACGCTTCAAATTGTAGCAAACAGGTGAATGAATGAATAGATATGAGAGTGTTTTACAACTGAACTGTAAAAAAATTACTTGGGCAAAGTCAAAGACTCATAGAGAGACAGTGAAGAAACAAAAATGGATGTTTATATTCCTCAGGCGGCTTCAAAAGTTTTAGCATCGACCATGAAGCGTTGTGTCGATGTAGCAGTAGAGCCATGGAGATGCACAAGTCCGTTCTCTACAGTCCCACTAATGGCGTACAGGAACCGGAAATCGAGGACGCCACCGCCTCCCAGGTTCTTCCGTTTCTCTACCTGGGTAAGTACGTTTACAGTTGTTCGGGCTGAGTGGGATAGATGTGTTCAGGCTGAGTGGGATAAATGTGTTCAGGCTGAGTGGGATAGATGTGTTCAGGCTGAGTGGAATAGATGTGTTCAGGGTGAGTGGGATAGATGTGTTCAGGCTAAGTGGGATAGATGTGTTCATGCTGAGTGGGATAGATGTGTTCAGGCTGACGGAGATAGATGTGTTTAGGCTGAGTGGGATAGATGTGATCAGGTGGAGTGGGATAGATGTGTCCAGACTGAGGGAAATAGATGTGTTCAGGCTGAGGGTGATATATGTGTTCAGGCAGAGTGGGATAGATGTGTTCAGGCAGAGTGGGATAGATGTGTTCAGGCTGACGGAGATAGATGTGTTCAGACTGACTGAGATAGATGTGTTCAGGCTGAGGGGGATATATGTGTTCAGGCGTCTTCTTCTTCTTCTTCATCATCATCTTCTGCCGCCGCTCTAAAATAATTTATCGAGCCCAATTTGAGAAAAAGACAACATGTGGGAAAGTAAAGGCAATGATCTAAAAATGATCAATAGACAAATGGCACAGAAAATACGCAGATGGTGATCAATAGACAAATGGCACAGAAAATATGCAGATCGTGATCAATAGACAAATGGCACAGAAAATATGCAGATCGTGATCAATAGACAAATGGCACAGAAAATATGCAGATCGTGATCAATAGACAAATGGCACAGAAAATATGCAGATCGTGATCAATAGACAAATGGCACAGAAAATATGCAGATCGTGATCAATAGACAAATGGCACAGAAAATACGCAGATCGTGATCAATAGACAAATGGCACAGAAAATACGCAGATCGTGATCAATAGACAAATGGCACAGAAAATACGCAGATCGTGATCAATAGACAAATGGCACAGAAAATACGCAGATCGTGATCAATAGACAAATGGCACAGAAAATACGCAGATCGTGATCAATAGACAAATGGCACAGAAAATACGCAGATCGTGATCAATGGACAAATGGCACAGAAAATACGCAGATCGTGATCAATAGACAAATGGCACAGAAAATACGCAGATCGTGATCAATAGACAAATGGCACAGAAAATACGCAGATCGTGATCAATAGACAAATGGCACAGAAAATACGCAGATCGTGATCAATAGACAAATGGTCACAGAAAATACGCAGATCGTGATCAATAGACAAATGGCACAGAAAATATGCAGATCGTGATCAATAGACAGATGGCACAGAAAATACGCAGATCGTGATCAATAGACAAATGGCACAGAAAATACGCAGATCGTGATCAATAGACAAATGGCACAGAAAATACGCAGATCGTGATCAATAGACAAATGGCACAGAAAATACGCAGATCGTGATCAATAGACAAATTTCACAGAAAATATGCAGATCGTGATCAATAGACAAATGGCACAGAAAATATGCAGATCGTGATCAATAGACAAATGGCACAGAAAATACGCAGATCGTGATCAAGAGACTGTGTAAGGAACATTATACCACAATTTTCCGCCTCAGAACAGGTCATTGCAAAATAAAATCATATATACATAAAATTAAAGCAGCACAGACTGCGCAATGCACATGTTAGAGAGGACCCAAGTCTCCAGAACATATCCTGCAAACATGTCCACTGGACCAAGGTTCCCGTGAGAAGATCTGACGCGAGGAAAGAAACATTCAAGAAAAACTTTGGGCAACCACTGAGGACCTGCGACTGACGTGTCACTTCATGGAGGCAGCCCATCTGGTGGCATAATACGAGCATACGAGCAAAGGACACAAACAACCCGCATCACAACCAAAAGGCCACTACGAGGGACACAGGCAAAACCCGAATTACAACCAAAAGGCCACCAAGCTAGACACAAACAATCCGAATTACAACCAAAAGGCCACCAAGCTAGACACAAACAACCTGATTTAAACCAACAGGCCACCAAGCTAGACACAAACAACATGATTTAAACCAAAAGGCCACCAAGCTAGACACAAAAAACCGGATTTAAACCAAAAGGCCACCAAGCTAGACACAAACAACCTGATTTAAACCAAAAGACCACCAAGCTAGACACAAACAATCCGAATTACAACCAAAAGGCCACCAAGAAGGACACAAACAACCCGCATCACAACCAAAAGGCCACTACAAGGGACACAAGCAAAACCCGAATTACAACTAAAAGGCCACCAAGCTAGACACAAATAACCTGATTTAAACCAAAAGACCACCAAGCTAGACACAAACAACCCGAATTACAACCAAAAGGCCACCAAGAAGGACACAAACAACCCGCATCACAACCAAAAGGCCACTACGAGGGACACAAGCAAAACCCGAATTACAACCAAAAGGCCACCAAGCTAGACACAAACAACCCGAATTACAACCAAAAGGTCACCAAGCTAGACACAAACAACCCGCATCACAACCAAAAGGCCACTACGAGGAACACAAGCAAAACCCGAATTACAACCAAAAGGCCACCAAGAAGGACACAAACAACCCGCATCACAACCAAAAGGCCACCAAGCTAGACACTAACAACCCGAATTACAACCAAAAGAGCACCAAGAAGGACACAAACAACCCGCATCACAACCAAAAGGCCACTACGAGGGACACACGCAAAACCCGAATTACAACCAAAAGGCCACCAAGAAGGACACAAACAACCCGCATCACAACCAAAAGGCCACCAAGCTAGACACTAACAACCCGAATTACAACCAAAAGAGCACCAAGAAGGACACAAACAACCCGCATCACAACCAAAAGGCCACTACGAGGGACACACGCAAAACCCGAATTACAACCAAAATGCCGCTGTGACCTCCTCATACGACGATTGGTAAAATTTATGCTGACACCGATGACACAACTCGGGTACTCAAGCAATCTTGGCTGTTAAACTTGAGAGAGATGCCCGTTTTCTCACTGTAGTCACGACCATTCTGTCAGAGGCAGGGTGACTGTGACCTGCTGGGTGCAGCCCTATTGTGCTTGACCAAAGGCCTCTGTTGTCCGTGGCTGTGATTCATGCATAGGAAGCGTCTGTATCCTTCCGCTATGGGAGTTATATCGCGGAAGGCAACGTGTTCTCACAATGATTAATGAAGTGTTCTGTGACGATGAGCGACTTTCATGAGGGACAAGACATTGGCCACTCGTGCATGTCACGTGTATGAACTTGAGCAATTACCATTCCCCCGTGCGCAAGCTACATGGAATCAGATCGCAATGTAATGAATTAATTCGAGAGAAATAAGACTGACTGATTGACAATTGGGAGAATGCCATGGCATTACTTTCCTTCTCTTCCCTGCCACTACTTTCCTTCTCTTCCCTGCCACTACTTTCCTTCTCTTCCCTGCCACTACTTTCCTTCTCTTCCCTGCCACTGGACAAGCAATTCAATAATTATTTAATAAATCAAAGACGTTCCAACTGATTAAATGGTCATGCTCTGTCAATATTGACACACGTACTGAGACGAGGAAGATATACGAGGATACCGTCATTTTAGTTCTTGGTTAGTCTGCTCCACAGACAACAGATGCTGGTTTCAACTAGATCCTCCTAATTGGATGCCTCGAATCTCATTTCTTAAACACCTTTTCCGTGTTCTCCTTTTTTCTAACTTTTGTTATTTCCTGCCGACATTAACAACACATGTCCCTGTTTTAGATACATTTTGTAATTTCTATCTGAGATTTTAAACATAAACTAGATCGTGCGACATTATTAGAAGTAACATAGAACAGGGTGATAATGTCGAAAAATAAAAGATCCAAAAAAATGTCCATAAACAATATACAAAGACAGTATAAAAATGTCCACAAGATTACATAAAAAGGGCAGCATAGCAATGTCTCTAATGATTACATAATGGCAGTATAGCAATTTCTATGATGATTACATAATGGCAGTATAGCAATGTTTATTTTGATTACATAATGGCAGTATAGCAATGTCTATAATGATTACATAATGGCAGTATAGCAATTTATATGATGATTACATAATGGCAGTATAGCAATGTTTATTTTGATTACATAATGGCATTATAGCAATGTCTATAATGATTACATAATGGCAGTATAACAATGTCTGTAATGATTACATAATGGCGGTATAGCAATGTCTTTAATGATTAGATAATGGCAGAATAGCAATGTCTATAATGATTACATAATGGCAGTATAAAATATCATAACCATAAAGATAAATAATCCATAAATTAGGGCGCAGTATAAAAATGTTTATACATATTTTTTTAAACGGCAGTATAAAACGACCCATACAAATGTATATAAATATTACATAGATGTAGAATAAAAGTGTCAATAATTATTATATAAGGAAAGGGGATCAAGATGCTGAGCAGCACATGAGCTGCAGCGGTCAGCGACCCATAGCTGACTGCTAGCGTAAGGGCAAGCGAACCAGAGCTGCCAAGACCCTTCTACACCTCCACACGATGATCCTGGATAACAGGCTGCAGCAGGGCAGACTGGCTAATGAGAAGGGATCGAAGAGGGAATACTAACCCGGTACTCAAAAATGCATGCTGAAGTCGGATGTGTTGGACCGAAAGGTGCAAATATCGCAGTCAAGCTGTAAACTACGACACAACGCACTCCGTTCTCTGGACTACATTCTGCTACTTAAGCCCTTTCAAGGTTTGGTAGCGAGAGATAGAAAACGAACGAAGAAGAAGAAGAAGAAGAAGAAGAAGAAGAAGAAGAAGAAGAAGAAGAGGATATAAGGAAAATATAAAGATATCTTTAACGATTATATATGTTCAGCACAAGAGCTGCGTGACCTAGCGGTGAAACTCGCTCGGTATTAACAATCCCAACGCACCGGGTTCGATTCCCACCGTGTCCAGTTTCGCAGACACTGCGTTTTTTTTTTCTTCGAGCGATTGCTCCACCATGTGCGGCAAGTACTGCACACTTGCCAAGAAACTTCTAACAGTCAAGTAGGTGACGGTTGTAGGTATCGACGTTCTGTAAAGGCATTTTATTTACTTTTTTAAACCACAAAAATGAAGAACGAACTGGACAGAAGGTGTAGCAATGAAATCTGAAGAACAAGATAGAAAGTTATATAGTTTAAACTAAATGAAACTTTTGGTTTTAAATGTTTATTGAATGAACTCTTCTCATTTCATATTTCCTTAAGTAATTCACTTTCTGTTGCCAGGTAGCGAACGCGACGCTAAGGACCTCTCTCAGCTTAGAAGTTTCAACATCAGCTATGTACTAAATGTCACTTCCCATGTGCCCCAGTACTATGACCAACAGGGCATTCGCTACAAGAGAATTCCAGCATCTGACAGCGCACAGCAGAACCTCAAGCAGTACTTCGAGGAGGCTCTCGAATATATTGGTAAGTTCAACTTTCCTATCTTCTAGCTGTAAAACTGTAACTCATGAATTAACCTGCCATTTGGTGGTTTAACATTTCATTATAATATTCTGTATTATTATTAAGTATTATTAAGCCGTCGGCCTCGTGATCAGGTGGTGTGGGTTCGACTCCGAACTCCGCCGTCTTTTTCACGGATGCTTGATGCGGAGTCCCCTGCATCTCGTAGTCGCCCCCTAGTCGGCTTGTTCTTGACTTGCCACTGGGGTAGGGCGGCACGACACGAGAGAGTTAGGATAAAAAGTAGCACAGTTAATCCTTACTAAAAATAGCGCTAGCAAAATTAATTATGTCATCATCGTCTTCGATGGACGGTGGCATTTGCCTTTGCCTGTAGTTGTGAATCGACTGGCAGTCTTAATGCCATGTAAATCAGTTGAAGAATCATAACCACTTTCTTGTGTATCTACACATGCCACAATTCAAGCGATAACATCCGGCTTGTCAGTCTATCATGCATACAGTCTTCCTCAT